>PVJN01002631.1:0-114342 GCA_004026805.1 Lasiurus borealis | reverse complement strand
TCTGCCATCTATAAACATACAGCTATACAAGGAAATGTGCAGAGATTTATCTTTAAAATTATTATAATATTTGGAGAAAGTAATAAAATCCAAAAGATTAAAAACTGTACATTTTTCAATGTTTGTAAAGTAGATATAAATTATAGATTTTGACTTTGTTAAGTTTAAAATTCTTCAATATCTCTAATGCTTAGAAACCCACAATCTGTGTCCTTGCTGGGCAAAGTGTGCAGCTTCTAAGAGTAAAATTTCTATTTCCCTTTTTATCTGCTTTGATGCCCTCCCCTTCAGGTTCCCATGCCTTCCATTTGTCTCCCTGGTCCGAGCATTTTGTCCAGCTTATTACAGGATTAACAGTGTGCCAGGCCCTATACTAAGCTCTTTTCATGCATTATCCCAAATTATCTTCGCCACAAACCCATGGGGCAATTACTAGTAAATGCCATGGGAAGTAAAATCTGGGGCTTAAATAACTTCCCCAACAATCATACAGTAGCCAAGTGGTGGATCCCAGGCTTATAGCCTAAGTCCATACTCTTCATCACCACTCTCCGTGGTTTTCAAATTTTTCCTTAGCTTCAGAACAAAATCTCATTTAGAATCTTAATATGTACAACACATAAATGTGAACCAAACCCATTTGGTGACATGAAGGTTGAAGATCTAAACTTATGCCTCTGGCCCAGCTGGTGTGGCTCAGTAGTTGACCATTAACCAATGAACCAAGGAGCCAATTTCAGGTCAAAGCACATGCCCAGGTTTCAGGCTCGATCCCCAGTAGGGGGCATGCAGGAGGCAGCTGAGCAATGATTCTCATTATTGATGTTTCTATCTCTCTATATATATTTCCCTTCCTCTCTGAAATCAATTTTAAAAAGACATATTAAACATATTTCTCTGTCCCACAGCTTAAGAAGAAACTCTAAGGAGCTCAAAAACCATAGCTCTCAATCTTTCCTTCACCCAAAATATACTTGCTTGGCTAGTTCTCTCTCATATGCATCTATCTGAAACCATTGGTTTCTTCAGTAGGATATGCAGCAAATGCCTTGTGGGTCTATGTCACATCCCACTTTGCCTCAAAGTGGTGGGACAGAATTTATATACCTGACACTTCCAGGTGCCTACCATGCCCTAGAATCAGTGCCACCATCATGGGATCCCAGGCCACCTGCAAGCAAATCCAGAAGGCACAGAGTGTTAATAGCCAGGGCAACCTTCAAGCAGTAAAGCATATGACTGGATGGACAAATGCTTCATCCTGTTTTTCAGATGGACTTCTCATAGATCAAGGCATCATATATAATATACTAGAGGCCCTACTTGGATCAGGCCTAAACGGGCAGTCAGACATCCTCTCACAATCCAGAACTGCTGGCTCCCAATTGCTCACTCACCTGCCTGCCTTCCAGATTGCCCCTAACTGATTCTGCCTGCCAGCCTGGTCACCCTTTAACCACTCCCCTGCCAGCCTGATTTATGCCTAACTGCTCCCCTGCCAGCTTGTTTGCCCCTAACTGCCCTTCCCTGGGGCCTGATCACCCACACTGCCCTCCCTTGCAGTCCTGGTCCCTCCCAACTGCCCTCTCCTGTTGGGCATTCTGTGGTGGCCATCTTGTGTGTTGGAATGATGGCCAATCTGCATATTACTCTTTTATTAGATAGGATAGAACCCTGGTACATGGGTGGGGGCCAGCTGGTTTGTCCTAAGGGTGTCCCAGATCAGAGTGGGGATTCCCTTGGGTCATGGAGCAACCTGGGCAAGGGGCCTATGATGGTTTGCAGGCTGGCCACACACCCCTGGTGACCCAAGCAGGGGCCCTGGTACTTGGGATTTATTTATCTTCTACAATTGAAATTTTGTAGCCTGGAGCAGAGCTAAACCTTCTGCTGGCTCGGTGGCGGCAGCCATTTCTGTTGGAATTTATTTATCTTCTATAATTGAAACTTTGTAGCCTTAAGTGGAGGCCTGGGCCTGCCAGGGTGTGGGGAAAGCATGGCTTCCTTCATTGCCAGAGCAACCCAAGCCTCCCTCCTGCTCTCTCTGTGACCATAGCCATCTTGGTTGGGTTAATTTGCATACTTGCTTCTGATTGGATGATGGGCATGGCTGATGGGCATGGCTTCTGGGTATACCAGAGATACAGTTGATTTGCATATTACTCTTTTATTAGATAGGATAATATTCCTAATATACTCTAATTAACTTCCCTATCCCCTCACTCCTGATATCATTTCACAAATAAACTGCCTCACCTAAGTCCTTACCTCCAAGAGACTGTTCTCCAGGGTCTCAGTCAGGGTATGTGGAAGTCCATTCAGCATCTTTAAAACCAATGGAATCCATACTGTGCAGTGCATAACAGAATTGTGAAGGTAAGAAGTAGCAACAGGAGCTCTGCTGGTTCTCCAACATCAGTCACAACACCCTCCCCCTCTTCTGATCAGACTTGCTAATTATATAATGCTTCAAGGGGAAAACTTTGTGAGTCATAAGCATAGAAATGTTCATTGATGGGCAATGAGCATTTTGTTATATCTTTAAAATTTAAAAAAGAATATTTTTTTGGAGTTCTAAGCATTTAGTAGATCTGGTGGAGTTTGGAAAGGACAGCTTAGTCTAGAGTCTAGAAATCTCTGAAAGAAGCAGAGAAATGTCCTGGAGCCTTGTGTCACCTAATTTATCAGGCCCATATGCCTTGGCCACCAATTTATTAGAACTCTTATTGGTATTTTATTTCATTTCAGAAGATATGACATATAAGTCTATAGGTACAACTACTTAACTTATGCCAAATTCTAAATCAGGAGTAATAACAGAAAGTTCTATAGAATTCATCAAAAAAAAAGGGCAAAATCATTTGAGTTGATAGGATCAAGCAAAGCTCCTAAAAGAAAATGTTTATTGATCTGGGCTAGCACTGAAACTGCAGAGAGGAGGGCAACCAGGCAGGGGAGAAAGGGGCGTTCTAGAGGAAATGAGTTGAGGAAAGATACAGGAAGGCATTTGGTGGTCATGGCACTGGTGCACCCAAGTCACCGGCATGATTACTCTAACTTAATCTGAATTGGGATCTGGTGTTAAAATGAAAGCTACAATTGTGGAAGCGTATTATTTTACAATGCTCAGAGTAACTCAAATCAGGGCAAGCTAATACCTGCTAAAGCAAACAACAGCTCAAGATTCAAAAATACTTATAAAGTGCATCTTCCAGAGAACTATGAATAAATAACTCAATTATTTTAAAGTCTTTTTATATCTTTCTAAATAACTAGCTACAGGATCAGAATTTTATTTTAACATATTAATATTTGTATAATATAGATTTATTTTAGATTTAGAGAAAGCCACTTAATATAAATTTGGAGCTTTAAAATTTAAATATCTTAACTTAAAAACAAGTTTTAACACAAATATGTAATCAAATTAAATATTCCCAATTAGGCTATGCTATCTTATTTTTTATACCCATTCTATACATTGAGGGATCAAATTTTAAAATTAATAAATATATACTATTCTCAAGGTAGAGAGGATACATAAAAAATAGTTCTGGGGAAAGGTATATAGAGTCATTTTTCAGTATCTCATGGATTCTGATACTTGAATTGATATCAAGGATTCAGGTATTATATCATAATATTTACTTGATTTTCTTAATTTTTGTTATTATCTTTCTAGTTTAATTCAATATGCTTTCTTTGATATTATTTAATTTTTTACCTACTTAAAAATTTTTAAATTAATTTGAAATATTTAGCTGCGTTAAGAAAAACAACAGATTACAAACAAAACATTTCAGATTATAAATAAAACTGTTTTAAAGAAATTTCTTTAAGTTAACATGTGTACTTTGATTTTTATAACTGGGGAAATAACACATTTTTTAAACTAAATTTAATGACATATTTATTCATAGTTTGTGTAAGAATACACAAACTGAGTATCAATAATTCTTTTATCGTATCTACTCAGGAACAGTGTCATGAAGATCATTTTACTTTTTGACATGTTTCATTTGAAATCTTATCTCTTGACCACTTCTGAAAATATTACTTGTTTCAGGTAGGAATGAAGGAGGTAGCAATGTTATTAAAGGTAACAAGCTAGTTACCCAGATAACATCTGTGTTCAGTACAATCATTTGGGAAACATTACAGTCAAGAATTCAGTTCTCAACTGTATCTCCAAAAACATATTTTTTTACAATGCTCATAGTAACCTAAGTCATGGCAAATAATGTGCTAATAAATAAATAAATAAATAAATATCCAAATTAATACAGTACTATGTAAAAGATCTTTTTAAAAAATGAAAGCTTCTATTAATAGCCAAATAGGTAAGGAGGGAGAAAAAGAAGGAGGGAGGTTAGGAGGGAGGGAGGGATGGAGAGAGGAAGGTTAAAAGGTGGTGAATGTGGGTGATTAATATGGATATTCATTGTATGCCCTTGCAATATTTCCATAATTGGGAATTATTGTAATAAAAAGGTTGGATGAAAAAATAAAAAATAAAATTTAATGGTAAATAAACACTAATAGGAAAGAATATTTTCTAAGCTCCTGGAAGGTAGAGATTATGCTTCTTTAGTTGAGCAATATAGATCTAAACTCAAACATAAAATAGATGTTCAATAAGTATTTGTTGAATTATTCAATTAATTGATTTGATGTTGGGATAGGGAGGATTTGTTACTTGTCTCCTTGATACAAAATTCTATAATTAAATCTAAAAACATTTGCTTGACATTTATAGAATCGGAATGACAGCATTCAGTGCTTGGGGAGCCACTGAGCTGTGATCCAAAGGATGCATCTTGATGTGGAGGTGGATGTGCAAGATCAGATGCCTGGGCGGTGGTAAGGGCAGGGATAACACAAAGTTTGAGCTCCTCTTTTCCAGACTCAGCAAACTTTCTATCTGTGAATATCATTTTCCTTTGACTAGCGTAAAGTACAGCTGTTGAGGCTTCAGCTCTCTTAAGTTACACTCCTGCTTATTCATGCCTTCTTAAATCTACACCACAGTAACCCCAAGTCTCCCTGTGACATATTTTGAAACCTTTCTTAGAAGGCATCCTCAATTGGCAAATCTCATCCATTATGCATTCACTCTTAATAGTACCACAAGTTCTGGGAGCAGTTTGCCATGTCCTTATATTCAGTCACTATTATGCCTGATATTCTGAAAGGCAACAGGTTTGAATAAGTGATAGCAAACTAATTAGGTAAGATTTAGTATTAGCTTCTGATTCTGTGACATTCAAATAAACTTCAAGGAAGTGTCTGTCCTTAATTTGTCCTAGAATTTGCTGTCTGAATGCTGTTAAAATGCATCAGCAAGCGGATAGGATTTGTAAAACATTTAATTAATGCACAAAAACACTACTTGAATATATATTATTAGGGACCCAATGCATGAATTTGTGCATCTTGAAAGGAATTGTGGGTCATGAGGCTGTGGTAGGCGCAGGGTCAGGTTTTGGTCCATCCTCTATGACCCCACCCAGCTCTTATTGCCACAGCCCGCTGTCCCGTCTGTCAACAGCCCCACTTCTACTGCCACCGCTCCCACACACTGACGGCACCAGCTCCGCTCGTACCCACTGACAGCGCAGAGCGACGGGGGCTGGCACCAGGAGCAGGTGCAGTAGCTACTGCCCTGATTGCCCTACAGGAGCAGAGGGAGGTGGAGAAGCCCTCAGGGACAATCAGGATCAGCAACCGCAGCTCATACCTGCTTATGGAGCCAAGTGATCGGGACTGGCGCCAGGCATCACCTGTGGGTGCAAGCAGTGGCTCTGGTGTTGGCTGAGGGTGAGAGTGGGGCCGGCACCTGCAGCAGGTGCAAGTAGCAGCTCTGGCATCAGCAGCAGGTGTGAGCAGGGCTGGCTCAGATAGCAGGTGCAAGTGCCAGGTGGGACAGCAGCACATGGAAGCAAAGAATTTTTAGTAACCACCAGATGCTTGCTCCAAAGACAGCAACCGGTGTCCTGCCTTGGTCTGGTGCCCCCCACTCACCTGCTCCAGCAACATGCTGTGGCCAATACCCACCATGTTCCACACATGCCCTCTGGTGGTCAGCACACATCATAGCAACCACCTTGTTCAGTCGTTCAATCTATTTGCATATTAGCCTTTTATTATATAGGATTATATTCAGATACTTATCATAACATTATGATGAGAAGTCTTGGAATTTTGAAAAGTTTAATACTTTTGACACAAATATATAAATGTTTAGTATATTCTCTATATGAAAGTAAGTATACTTAAACAGGCATACAGTTTTCCACATGCCATTTATTCTAGTTCTTTCTCTTCTATTTGCTTTCTTTAGGATATATTTACTAATCAGTAAAGCTATACAATAAACAATTTAAAAAAGGGAGGTGATTAAACTATAAGTCATTGACTTCAGAAGCTAACTCCCAAGTTACACATTAGTCTTATTATCACTTTGATTTCTGGACATTTTTCTTGCTAACTTAAAACAATATATTTAATTATATCTATCAAATAATTGTCTCAGTATAGCAATTGCATTTTCCACCCTACTGTGTATTAAAGTATTAAACTTTTCAAACTGTGTAGCTTTTTGAAATATCGGCAAAGCAATTTCTAGATTTTACAATAACTAAATTGCAGGTTTGATTTCTATTTTAGCATTCAATGCAAGTTAGTGCCATATTTGTATAACTTGTCAATTTCTGTATATCATCTGAGTATTCCCTAGTGACGCCAGATGACTAAACGGAGGCTTCCAGAGTTCTTCAGTGAATAATCAAAGTACAGACCTGAATTCTGGAGCTGGAAGACAGGGGAAATGATTTTAACCTAGGAAAAGAGTAGCAGCTGTTACAGACTCCAAAGGGACGTCTCAGGATTGCTTCCCTGGGTTGGAATACACCCCCTCCTATCAGTTTCACTGACATTAGCTGCAAAATGCCCCAAAGCAAGCTGGCTGCAGATGGAGGCTACACTGTAGTACAGATTTACCATTAACGTTTTGCCAACCTAAACTATTACTTCTAGCAGTATATAAGCAACAGTATCTGCCTTTCCTGAGCTCATGCCACAGTCAAATGAGCCATGCTATTGGCATGAAAGAAGACACTTGTTTTCCATGTTGCTTTTGTCCCTGAGACACCAAAGGCTACATAGCAAAACAGTTAATTCATATGCAACTCATAAGTATGTGAAGAAAAATGAGAACATAAGATAAAGTCTAGTTCAACATATTTTGAAATTGAAAAGGATATATTAGTCCCAGTTTCAATGTCAGACAGTTCTTTATGTGTACATGTCATCAATGGTATCTGGATACTGGATAAATGGTGGCGATGCAGGTCCAATCCTCTCTGGTTTGGTCCTTGTCCAGTATCCAGATACCATTGATGACATGTACACATAAGGAACTGTCTGACATTGAAACTGGGACTCAAAGCTATTGGACATTGAAATTGAGACTCAATCATTTTTCTTTTGCTCTGGTGGGTTTATTTCTAGTCTACAGGGGCAAGATGTTTTTAAAGACAAGAATCGGGAGGTGGAGGGGTTAAGCAGACGCAGAGGCAAAGAAGCAATGAACAGACTGTCGTGCTACAGTGGGAAGGCAGGGGAAGTTGGGGAGGAGGGGCCTATAGGAGATCAACCGAAGGACTTGTATGCATGTGTGTGTAGGCATAGCCAGTAGATACAGGGCAATGGGGGAAGGCGGGAGTGGGGGATGGATGAGGGCATGTACTGGGGGGTGGGGAGGGGGATAGGGGAAAAAATAAATAAGAAAAGGATATATTAGAAGATTGTGCCTGTCTATTAGGAATCTCTCAGCAACATTCTGACAAGTTATAGAGGATCAATTTGAAAGTAAAAATGCTTTTCAGATAGGATATATATACACATACATATATATATATATACACATGTATACACACACATTATATATATATAATGTGTGTGTGTGTGTGTGTGTATTCCTACATATAGATCACAAAAGTGTTAAAATCCTTACCACTTTCCTGGCCCATCAAGCTTATTTTCTATTCACAGAAAATCTCCCTCTCAAAAGTGATACTCCTTATCTCACTCTCTCCTGTCCTCTTCATTCAGTATTTTCTCTCGTCCAACACTGAATGGCTTCTAAAGAGTTACCTTTACTAAATTCTGTGAACAATTCTCATTTTCCTTGATCTCTCAGCCACATTTGCTGCCTGCCTTCTCTGTATTTGTCCTCATTAAGGATGAGCAAGATGATCCATATGAGTGTAGGAAGAAAATGTCAAAATGTTTCATTTAGATGTATTTTTATTTTAAAATGAGAAAAAAATAAACTTCACTTCATAATTAATAAATCATTAGGCCCAGAGCTCTCACTTGCCGAAATATCTGAAGGGAAGAATGGGGGCTCCACACTGAGAAGAGTTGTACTAAACCCTATTAAAGCTTAGCTAAATGCATTGCAGTTTATCTGTGTGTAGTTAATGGACTTATGAAATATATTTTCTACCTTAAACTAAATAACTCAAGGGGCAGACAAATGGCTTTAAAATTTATTCCTACAATACTATTATAATGAAGTTTTGAACAAAATTTTTCTTTTGCTCAAGAATAAATGACTTAGCCCCAAGGCTGAAAACAAATTGTCATTGGGTACTTCGTAGTTTAAGATACCTGACAGTTAGAACAAGGTGCTGGAGTTGCATATTTATAAGAAGCAGCAAAAAAAAAAAAAAAAAAAAAAAAACAGGACTACTTCCATCAGAGGCTCTTGCTTATACATATTTTGCAATAAGTTTTATATTTTAGAGCAATTTAAGGTACACAGCTACATTGAGCAGGACAGAGAGTTCCCATATATCCCTGTCCCCTATACATATATCCTTCCCTCATTATTAACATTCCCCACCACAGTGGTACATTTGTAACAATTGATAAATCTACATCAAGATATCATTATTACTCAAAGTTCATAGTTTAGAGTTCACTCTTATTGTACATTCTATGGGACTGGACAAATGTATAATGACACCTATCCACCATTATAGTATCTAACATAATAGTTTCACTACCCTGAAAATCTTCTGCACTCTTTTTTTTTATCTTTATTATTCAGATTATTACATTTGTTTCTCTTTTTTCCCCTCCATAGCACCCCTCCACCCAGCTCCCACCCCTCCCTCTGCCCTTACCTCCCTCCCATTGACCTCATCCATAGGTGTATGATTTTTGTCCAGTCTCTCCCTGTACACCCCTCACCCTTTTCCCCCTGAGAATTTTCAGTCCACTCCCTTTCTGTGCTCCTGATTCTATTATATTCACCAGTTTATTCTGTTTATTAAATTTTTAATTCCCTTAATTTTTAGATTCACTTGTTGATAGATATGTATTTTTTGTTCATAAGTTTTTGTCTTTTACCTTTTTCTTCTTCCTCTTCTAAAAGAGTACCTTTCAGCATTTCATATAATACTGGTTTGGAGTTGATGAACTCCTTTAGCTTTTTCTTATCTGTGAAGCTTCTTTATCTTCCCTTCAATTCTGAATGATAGCTTTGCTGGATAGATTATTCTTGGTTGTAGGTTCTTGCTATTCATCACGTTAATATTTCTTGCCACTCCCATCTGGCCTGCATCGCTTCTGTTGAGAAATCAGCTGACAAGGGTCAGGAAATAGGACTCTTAGCCAGCATCTGGTTTATAATTTGTTAACTACTATTCACAAATTAGATAGGTATGTGTTAGTAATCTTGTCCACCCAATTAATTATAGCTTTCTAAATCAACATATAAAGAGTCATTACCCATTGGCTGCATTGCATTCCTTGGGTATTTATGCAGTCTTAAACTGAACTTGGATTTGCTAATAATCTCAAATCAAGGATAATACTCTGAGGAAAAATTAGGAAATTCTTTTAGTGTCTTTAGTCTGTTTTTTCAAAGTGTTGCTTTCTCCAAGAACTTCACATAAAATATCAAAAATGTTTGATAAAAATTACAACATCTAAGTTGCACTTCAGACCTGTTAAATAAAAATTTCTTGGGATGGGGCCTAGATACCTGCAATTTCGTACTCTTTCCAGATAATTCTTATACACACTAAAGTTTGCATACTCCTTCCACTCTGTGATCTCCAAAATAGTGACTACTTCCCAGGTGTTTGTAACAACACAATGGGGTTTGAATTTCTTAATTATGTGATTTTTTAAAATGAAAATAAGAAAACTCTGCTTGTATTTACTACAAGGAGTTGGTCCAGGCTCCCTACTATAAAGTAAGCTGAGGAAAAAATAAATTCCACGTTAAGAGGGTTTGATCATCTTAACATACCTTCCACACTCATAGCCTGACAGATTTTGTGAGCAACTATAGTTGCTTGCTTTGGAATGTTATCCTGGTTTTGCATTCATAAGAACAAGAATATTAAATAGTATAATATTTATAAAATTCTGCAGATATAAGAAGTAACCAGAAAATTATTTTCTATCACAACTGGTTTACTGGTCAGTACAGGCCAAATATTTAAGAAGATCTGTTAACTTAAATATGAGTTAAGCATGATTCTTTTACTTAAAAAATAATAATTCCAAAATTATTCACTTTTGCTACATAAGTGGATGTCAGTAATCTGTATTGAGCAATATTTTTTAAAAAGTAAGCATACTTTATAAGCCTTCATGATGAAACTGATTTTTTAACAATGGTTAAAAGAACTTATTTTCAAAATAAAATAGACTGTTTTGAAAATTGAATTCTTATGCAATACTCTTGCTAAGAAATAATAAATGTGGCCAAAACTGATTTGGCTCAGTGGATAGTGTCGGCCTGCAGACTGAAAGGTCCCAGGTTTGATTCTGGTCAAGGGCATGTACCTTGGATGCGGCCACATCCACAGTGGGGGGAGTGCAGAAGGCAGCTGATTGATGTTTCTTTCTTATCAATGTTTCTAACTTTCTATCTCTCTCCCTTCCTCTCTAGAAAAAAAATCAATAAAATATATTTTAAAAAAATAAATCTGAATATCACAAAACTTTCACAATACCAAAAAAAAAAAGATAAGGATGCTTCTAGAAAAGAAAACTAAAGGCCAATATCCCTAGTGAACACAGATGCAAATTTTCTCAACAATAAACTAGCGAACAGAATTCAGAACATTAAAATGATCATTCACCATGATCAAGTGGGATTTATCCCTGAGATGCAAGGATGATTCAACATACATAAATCAATCAATATGATACATCACATTAATACAATAAAATAAAAGAATCATGTGGTAATCTCAATATACACCGAAAAAGCATTTGATAAAATTCAACAGCCACTGATGGATGATTTAAAAAAAAAGAAAACTTAACAAATTAAGCATAGAAGAAATATATCTCAACATAATAAAAACCATATGTGACAAGCCTACAAATAACAAAATACTCAATGGCAAAAAGTTGAAAGCTTTTTTCTAAGATCAGGAACAAGATGAGGGTGCTCACTCATCATTACTATTCAACATAGTACTGGAAGTCTTAGTTAGAGCTAGCAGGCCAAACAAAGAAATAAAAGGCATCAGATTTAGAAAGGAAGAAGTAAAATTGTTTTTATTTTCAGATAACATAATTTTATATATAGAAAACCCTAAAGACTCAAAACTGTTAGAAATAATCAACAAACTCAATTTGTATGGTATAAAATTTACATACAAAAGTCAATAGTGTTTTGATACACTAATGATGAATTTTCTGGAAAATAAATACAGAAATTAATCCTAAAAGTAATAAAATACTTAGAGATAAATTTAATCAAGAAAGGGAAAGCTATGTACTCTGAAACCTATAAGACTTTGATGAAGGAAATGTTTTAAAAAAGACATAAGTAGAAAAGCATCTCATTTTCATGGATTGGAAGAATTAATATTGTCAAAATATCCATACTACCATTTATAGATTCAATGCCATCCCTGTCAAGATTATATCATTTTTTATGAAAATGAGTAGGTGTGAACAGGTACATGAAAATATACTCAACATCACTGGTGATTAGGGAAAAGCAAATTAAACCACAATGAGCTATCACCTCACACCTGTGAGAATGACCATCATTAAAAAAATAAGTAAGCCCTGTCCATTGTGGCTCAGTTGGTTGGGCATCATCTCATGAACCAAAGGTTGCTGGTTCAGTTCCCAATCAGGGCACACCAGGGTTTCAGGCTTCCTCTCCAGTGGGGGGCATGCCCATGGATGCTTCTTTCTTATTGGTGTTTCTATCTCTCCTCCTCCCTTTCTCTCTCTCTAAGGTCAAGACAATTAAAAAAAAAGACAAGTGATATAAATGTTGGAAAGGATGTAGAAAAAAGAAAACTGTTGGAATTACAAACTAATGCAGCCACTATGGAAAACAATATGGAAGTTTATCAAAAACTTGAAATTATTGCTACCTTATAATCTAGCGATTCCACTTCTGAAAATATATCCAAAGAAAATGAAAACACTAACTACAAAAGATATCTATTCAAGCAGCATTACTTACAATAACCAGGATGTGGAAACAATGCAAGTGTCCATCACTGGAAGAATGGATAATGAAGTTGTAGAAAATATATACAATGGAATATTATTCAGCCATAAAAAAATGAGGGAATTCTATCATTTGCAACAACATAGATGGACCCTGAAGGCATTATGCTCAGTGAAGGAAATAAGAAAAGACAAATACAGTATGATCTCACTTATGCGGAATCAAAAACAATAATCCCCTGGTAAGGGTAAAAAACAAAAAAAAGGATATTATATGATTAATTTTTTTAATTTTCAAATATTGTTTGTTTCAATTTATTTTTGCTGCAAACTTCCAATTGTGTGTTCTTTTTACAATGTTTACTAATACACTATATGTTTTTAAAATAAATAAAACTAACATTTTTGGAGGTGTGCTTTAATTTTTTTACTGATAGGAGGTGCCATTTGGAAAATGTGGAAATGATGGCTTCAGGTTGTGACATTTTAGTGAGCACAGTTATATTTTATTGTTAAATTAAAACCTGTAGAAAGAAACCAAAATGGCGACATAGGTAAACACCTAAACTGCTGCCTCGCACAATTTCAAAACTAAAAGACAAAACTGACATCATCCAGAAGCACAGAAAGGTTGGCTGAGTGGAAATTCTACAACTAAAAGGGAAGAAAAGCACACTGAGACTCAGAGGAGCTGCAGAAGACAGATGTACTGAGGTGCACATGAGGGGAGAGGGCTGGCAACTGGGTATGCGGATGGCTTTCTCAATCGGGAAGGAGACAAAAGCTCCCAACCTTTCTGAACTCCAGTTTCTGGTGAGACTCTAGGAACCCAGACTCATGGGGAGAAATTGAACTATCTGGCAGAAGGTGAAACTGAAGGGCAGCTTTCTCTCAGAGGTGTTTGCAGTGATTATCGCAGGACACTGACACCCAAGGGGCCTATTTAGGGCAGGGCTGATGGGAAGCTATTGCTGGTTGCTCTGCCCTAAGATACCGCCCAATGAATGGCTGGGTCCTTTGAATTCTAAACTTACCCAACAAACTGTTGCTGAGTCAGTGAGACCCAGAACATCCAAAAGAAGGCCCCAGAACATCCATGCATTGCTTCACAGCTGAGCCTCCGCTAAGCACCTTCAAAACCCAAACAAAGAAGAAAAATTTGTAGACCTCTCTGTAGCTCCTGCTGAGTGGCCTCAGGCAGAGGCTAAATTAGCACCTCCTTGAAGATCCAAGAGCCAGTGTAACCAGGGTTCATGTGGGACCATCCAAATTACAACTCCTCAGATCCATAAGAGACACACACAGAGAGGAGACTCAGTGAGCACAAAGCCCCACTGAAGCAAGTCTTGTCTCATAAGGGTATCTCCAGCACAGAAATTCTTCCATCATAGACACAGCTGATCCTCACAGCCAATGGCCTGGAGGTCAACTCCTCCCGGTGATACCAATAACAATCAAGGCTTAATTACAACAGCCCACAAAGGGATGAACCAAGAATATCCACCTCAGGCAACTGGGGAGGCTGAGCCACTGGTCTCTATAGGACAGTTAGCACACAAAGCTACTTAATCAACTCAGGGAAGCAGCCAAAATGGGGAGACAAAGAAACAGATCACAAATGAAAGAAATGGAGGAAAGCAAACAAACTAGATATAGACTTCAAAACCATAAGGACATAAGGTCATAAAGTTTTTCAAGAATCTTCTAGAAAAGTGCAATAAATTTAGTAAGAACCTTGAGGGTATGAAAAAAGACCAACTAGAAATTAAGCATACACTGACTGAAATAAAAAAATAATATACAAAGATACAACAGCAAACTAGAGGATCACAAGAATCAAGCAAAGATTTGAAATACAAAGAAGCAAAAAACAACCAACTGGAAAAGCAAAAAGAAAAATAACCCAAAAATATTAAGATAGTGTAAGAAGATTCTGAGACAACTTCAAGAGTACCCACATCAGCATTATGGGGGTGTCAGAAGAAGAGAGAGAGCAAGATACTGAAAACCTATTTGAAGAAATAATGACTGAAAAACTTTCCCACTTGGTGAAAGAAATAGACTTACAAGGCCAGGAAATGCACAGAACCCAAACAAAAGGAATCCAAAAAGGACCACACCAAGACACATCATAATCAAAATGCCAAGAGAAAAGACAAAGAGAGAATATTAAAACCAGCAAGAAAAAAACAGTTAGTTACCTACAAGGGAGAACCCATTCAATTTTAAGCTGATTTCTCAACAGAAACTATGCAGGCCAGAAGAGAGTGACAAGAAATATTCAAAGTGGCTAGGAGGAATCTAAGATGGCGGCATAGGTAAACACCTACACTGCTGCCTTGCACAACAATTTCAAAACTACATCTGAAAGACAGAACGGACAGCATCCAGAACCACAGGAAAGCCGACGGAGTGGAAATTCTACAAAAAGGAAAGAGAGGGGCTCAAAAAGCTGAGGTACAGAGATGCACGCATGGAGAGAGCCAGTGCCAGAGTACCTGGCTGGCTTTCTCTGGCAGGGGGGAGACAGAGATTCCCAATGGCATTGAACCCCTTATTCTACAGCACTGAACCCCAGGTTCAGGCGAGACTCATAAGGGGGTAGTTTGGACTGTGAAAAGGGAGAAGTGCATGGAAATTTTGGGGAGTCGCGAAAGGGCAGAAGTCTGGTGGCATGCACAGCACTGCACACAGAAGACCCAATGCTGATTTTGCCACTGGCTCTCATGAGTGGGTGGGAGACAGAGCCTCCCAACTGTGCCACTTCTAACTCCACTAAACCGCAGTTTTGGGTGAAACCCTGGGGACCCAGACTCATATGGTCCTGGTGCGCAGGGGAGCTGGAAAGGCAGAGGTCTAGAGGCACAGCACACGCACACACACAGGGACTGCTCCAGCAACTACCCAAGTCACGTGAGACCCAGGGGCCGTGGAGGGCGGGGCCGACTGGAAGGCAAGGTAGTCCATTAAGCCTTGAGACTCCACCCATCCCAAGCTCAACAGAGAGGCTTTTGCAGTTTTGCAAGTCTGGTAACAGAAGGCTGAATCCAACACCGAAGTTCTCCCAACATAGTGAAAATGCATAGACAAAGGAAGAGATCACAAACAAAAGAAATGAAGGAAAACAAATGACTGTATATAGAGTTCAAAACCACAGTTATAAGGTTTTTCAAGAATATCCTAGGAAAGATGGATAAATTTAGCAAGACCCAAAAGGAGATGAAAAAGGACCAACTAGAAATGAAAAGGGACAAACTAGAGATGAAAAAGGGCCAACTAGAAATTAAACATACACTGACTGAAATAAAAAATATTATACAGAGACCTAACAGCAGATTAGAGGAAGGCAAGAATCAAGTCAAAAATTTGAAATAAAAAGAATCAGAAAGAGGAACCAAGATGGTGGCATAGGTAAACACCTACACTACTGCCTCACACAAAAATTTCAAAACTACAACTAAAAGACAGAATGGACAGCATCCAGAACCACAGGAAAGCTGGCGGAGTGGAAATGTACTACTAGAAGGAAAGAGAGGGACTCACAGAGACCCAGAGGAGCTGCAAAAAGCTAAGGTTCACAGACACACATGTGGAGAGAGCGGGTGCCAGAGTACCTGGCTGGTTTTCTCTGGCAGGAGGGAGATGGAGACTCGCAATGGCATTGAACCCTTATCCTACGACACTAAACCCCAGATCAGCTAAACTCATATGGGAGGAGTTTGGACTGTGAAAAGGGAGAAGTGCATGGGAATTGGGGGAGTTGCAGGAGGGCAGAGGTCGGATGGAATGCACAGCACTGTGCACAGAGGACCAACTGTTGATTATGCCACTGGCTTTCATAAGAGGGCAGGAGACAAAGTATCCCAGCTGCATTACTTCTGGCTCCACTAGACCCCAGATTGGGGCAAAGTCCATATGGTCCCGGAGGGCAGGGGAGCCGGAGGGGCAGCAGCCTAGAGGCACTGTGAGGGTGCACGCAAGCACTCACAGGGACCGCTCCAACGATTACTCAGTCACCTGAAACTCAGAGGTCGTGGAAGGCAGGGCCGACTGGAAGGCAAGGTAGTCCCTTAAGCCCTGAGACTCCACCCATCCCAAGCTCAACAAAGAGGCTTTTGCAGTTTTGCAAGTCAGGTATCATAAGGCTGAATTCAACACAGAAGTTCTCGCAGCATAGTAAAATGCCAGAACAAGGGAAGAGATCACAAACAAAAGAAATGGAGGAAAACAAATGACTGAATATAGAGTTCAAAACCATGCTTATAAGGTTTTTCAAGAATATCCTAGACATTGAGAATTCAAGATGGCAGCATAGGCAAATGCCTACACTGCTGCCTCGGACAACAATTTCAAAACTACAACTAAAAGACAGAACGGACATCATCCAGAACCACAGGAAAGCTGGCCGAGTATAAGTTCTACAACTAGAAGGAAAGAGAGGGGCTCACAGAAACACAGAGGAGCTGCAAAAAGCCCAGGTACAGAGACGCACATGCTAAGAGAGCGGATGCCCAAGTACCTGGCTGGCTTTCTCTGGCGGGAGGGAAACGGAGACTCCCAATGGCATTGAACCCCTTATCCTACGACACTAAACCCCAGATCCAGCCGAAACTCATACTTGGGGAGTTTGGACTGTGAAAAGGGAAAAGTGCACGGAAATTTAGGGGAGTCACAAAAGATAGGAGGTCTGGTCGTGCACACGCACGGCGCTGCGCAGAGGACAGATTGCTGATTGTGCTGCTGGCTTTCGCGACTGGGCGGGAGACAGACCCTCCCAACTGTGCCATTTCTGAGTCCACTGGGCCCCTTTGTCAGGCAAAAGCCTGGAGATCTATACTCGTGTGGTCCTGGTGCGCAGGGGAGCTGGAAAGGCAGTGGTCTAGAGTCACTGTGGGCGTGCATGCACAAGAACCGCTCCAGCGATTACCCAGTCACGTGTGACTCTGGGGCCGTGGAGGGCGGGGCTGACTGGAAGGCAAGGCGGTCCCTTAAGCCCTGAGACTCCACCCATCCCAAGCTCAACAGAAGCTTCTGCGGTTTTGCAAGTACAGAAGTTTCCCCGACATAGTGAAAATGCCAAGACAAGGGAAGGGATCACAAGCAAAAGAAATGGAGAAAAAAAACAACTGGGTATAGAGTTCAAAACCACGCTTATAAGGTTTTGCAAGAATATGCTAGAAAAGATGGATAAGTTTATCAAGTCCCAAGAAGAGATGCAAAAGGACCAACTAGAGATGCTAGAGATGATGCATAAATTTAGCGAGTCCCAAGAGGAGATGAAAAAGGACCAACTAGAGACACTGACTGAAATAAAACATATTATACAGAAACCTAACAGCAGACTAGAGGAAGGCAAGAATCAAGTCAAAAATTTGAATATAAGGAAACAGAAAACACTCAACTGGAAAAGCAAGAAGAAAAAAGAATCCAGAAATGTGAATATAATGTAAGGAGCCTCTGGGACAGCTTCAATCGTACCAATATCAAAATTGTGGGAATGCCAGAAGAAGAGAGAACAAGATACAGAAAACCTATTTAAAGAAATAATGACTGAAAACTTCCCACATCTGGTAAAAGAAATAGACTTACAAGTCCAGGAATTGCACAGAACCCCATATAAAAGGAATCCAAAGAGGACTACACCAAGACACATCATAACTAAAATACCAAGAGCAAAAGACAAAGAGAGAATATTAAAACCAGCAAGAGAAAAACAGTTAGTTACCTAAAGAAAGCTCCCATATGAATATCAGCTGATTTCTCACCAGAAACTATGAAGGCCAGATGGGAGTGGCAAGAAATATTCAACATGATGAATAGCAAGAACCTGCAACCAAGAATATTCTATCCAGCAAAGCTATCATTCAGAATTGAAGGGCAGATAAAGAGTTTCACATTTAAGAAAAAGCTAAAGGAGTTCATCAACTCCAAACCAGTATTATATAAAATCCTGAAAGGTACTCTTTAAGAAGAGGAAGGAGAAAAAGGTAAAAGATAAAAAATTATGAACAACAAATACATATCTATCAACAAGTGAATCTAAAAATTAAGTGAATTAAAAATTTGATCAACAGAATAAACTGGTGAATATAAGAGAATCAGGAGCACAGAAAGGGATTGGACTGATAATTCTCAAGGGGAAGGGGTGAGGGGTGCACAGGAAGAGACTGGGCAAAAATCATACACCTATGGATGGAAATAAGGGTAGAGGGAGGAGTGGAAGTTGGGTGGAAGGGAGCTATGGAGGGGAAAAAAGAGAAACAAATGTAATAATCTGAATAATAAAGATTTAATAAAAAAATAAATATTCAAGATTACCCTACTCAGCAAAGCTATCATTCAGTATTGAAGGGCAGATAAAGAGCTTCACAGATAAGAAAAAACTAAACGAGTTCATCACCACCAAACCAGTATTATATGAAATGCTGAAAGGTATTCTTTAAAAAGAGGAAGAAGAAAAAATAAAGATAAAAATTAGGAACAACAAATACATATCTATCCACAAGTGAATCTAAAAATCAAGTGAATAAAAAATCTGATGAATAGAATAGAACCAGAGGCAAAGAAAGGGAGTGGACTGACAATTCTCAGGGGGGGAAGGGGTGTGGGGGGTACAGGAATAGATTGGACAAAAATTGTACACCTATGGATGAGTACAGTGGTGGGGTAAGGGCAAAGAGTGGGGTTAGGAACTGGGTGGAGGGGAGCTATAAGTGGGGAAAAAAAAAAGAAGAACAATTATAATAATCTGAACAATAAGATTTATTAAGAAAAGAAAAATTAAAACCTGTAGAGAAAGACCAAATATTCCCTCTTTCAGCCATTCAATATAAACTATCTTATTTACATTTAAGTTACCTAGTGACATTTATGTTGGTGAGACTTCACTGTGAACCCTTTAGTATGTATAACATCCCACATTTTCAGTTTAGCTTTCCCAGACCACCCTTGATTATCTCCATTGCCAGAGAACCCGGCATAAAACACTGCCTTGCCAACCTCTCTTCTGTGGAGATAACAGCTTATCGTGATAATCATATCTGTGTGAAATTTCTTTTCAAATCTATGGCCTCCAACAGTTCCGGGGGATAGAGGGGTCCATAAGCTGGCCAAAAACCTTTGATTTAGATCAAAGTCTCAAGGACTGTTGAGCCCAATTTAAGTTTTTGCAGTACCATATTTTTAAGGATCCAGTTACCCTTTGTTAAAATGTTTTCACTTCATTTCTCCCAAAACACCAATGTACATTTACAGCTATCTCCATCATGAATCCTCAACTTTATCTTACTTCTAGGTTTAGGTTTTTTTCTAGAGATGCAGCACTTAGGAAGAGTCTCCTGACCTATTTATCTACTGACAAGATTTTCATCAGAAAAATAGGTGTGAACAGATATGACTTAAATGAGGAAAAATTCACAAAGGTCACAACAGCCTACCTATTCCTTTACATTAGTGCTAGTGGGGTAGACTACAGACTGCCAGTAGTTTCTGTAGACAGGAGCCTTGGGTCTTTTCTAGCACCTTCAGAAATATCTGATAGAATAAACACAGGTTTGGAGTCCTTTAAATGGGCACTTATAGGCTCACATTCTGTCCATGTCACATTTAGCTATAACTTTCTTCTCTGATTCTTCACATATAAAAAAGGGTGAAAATAATCAACTATAATAAGCATCTTGTGCATGGACTCTGATATGTCTTGTAATTGCCCTATCCTTTGCACCATACTCTTCTAAGCAATTTTTATTTATTTGCTCAATAAATGGTTACTCACCCTGTAACATCATTCAGTTCCAACACCCATGGAATTATTATTAGTAAGATTTGAATACTCTCTGGCCTCCAGTGTCCTCTTACACTGCTCAGACATTTGTTATTAGCTTTGAAGGTTATTGTACCAGAAAGATAATGGTATGTTCAAAAAAGTTCATGGAATAAAAAAGTAAAAGTTTATGTCATTAAAAAAAGGCCCATTCAACAGAGCAAGAAAGATTTCCAGAGATAAGATGAAAGGGGCAGGAAATGTCCAGAATAGAGCAAAAATTAGGATGCCAGGCTCTGTGTTACTCCCTCAGTTTATTAGAGAGAGACAATGCATTAAAGCAGGAGAGAGAATAAAGTTGAAATTAGACAGGTTTTTGCCCTGATTACCACTAGTGGTGTTAAAAGGAAATCATCTGCCACATATGGAAGAGCTGTAGAAAGATAGAAATTATGTGGAGAACATTTGGCCAGAAGATAGTTATAAGAAGCAGCTCTCTCCACAAACTCCCTGGCTCCATGGGTTGTGAAAAACATCAACCATTCACACATGCTCTGAAACCAGTAGGCCTGACATAGGCCATCGTAGTGAGGGGTGAGGTGCTTCAAAGCTTGGAACCTAAGAGATGGCACAGCTAAGTCTCAACGAACCTTCAGGAACAGCAGGTTCCAAGATAAAGCCAGGTCAGCAGATGGAGACAGTCATTCCTTTATTCATTGGCCTTGCAGAGAGACCAAAAGTAGTCACCAGCTCAAACCACAATAGCACATACCAGCAAATGCACATTGACTGGGCAAGAGAAGATATAACTCAGGTAATAGCAGGGCACCCTCACTTAGATAAATCATCCCTCATCTCCTTGAGGGCAAATAAACTTCCTCTTACATCCAGAACCCAGAGGTGGACCCCTGTCCAATATAGCTTCATGGTAGAACATTGGCCCACACACTGAAGCATTGCAGGTTCAATCCCTAGTCAAGAACACATACCCTGGGTTGTAGGCTCATTCCCCAGCCCTAGTCAGGGTGCATGTGGAAGACAACCAATTAATGTTTACCTCTCACATCAGTGTTTCTCTCTCTGTATCTCCTCTCTCTCCCTTCCACTTTATCTAAAACCAATGGGAAAATATCCTCAGTAGAGGATTAACAAAACAAAATAAAACAAAAAAGAATGCTTGAGTGTCCATGTTAAATTCAATTTCAGAACAAAAATATTACCAAGGACAAAGAAAAACATTACCACGGATAAATAAGTTTATATTATAATGATAAAGGAGTTAATTCATCAAGAGAATATAACAAATAACAATTCTAAGAACTTAAGCACCTAATAATATAGCTTAAAAACCCATAAAGCAAAATCTGATAGAACTGTAAGGAAATGTAAAAATAGAGAAATCCACAATTAGAGATGGAGATTTGAATAAGTGTCTGTCAATGATATATATAAAAGTGGACAAAAAATCAATAAGAATATTTTTACGGGTTAAACTGTGTCCCAACAAAAATTCACTTGTTGAAATCCTAACCCTAGGCTGTGACTTTGTTTGTAAATAGCCATTGTAGATGTGGTCAGTTATATAAAGATGCAGTCATACCAGTGTAGGACAGACTCATAATCCAACATGATAGGATAAGATTATTAAAAGGGTAAATTTAAACACAGAAACAAGGAAACAGGGATAACTATGGGAAGTTTGGAGTTATTCTGCCACAAGTCAAGCAACTACCGGAATCGCAACCAAGGTGATTGCCCTTGACTGGAATCGAAGCTAGGAAAGAGGCATAGAATGAATTCTTCTTTAATGCCTTCAGAGGAAGTATGGTTCTGCCAGCACCTTGATCTGAGACTTCAGGATACTCACCTTGTAGTATTTTGTTACTACAAGAAACCCTAGCAAACTAATACCGAACTGGACACCTTGAACAATACTACCAACCAACTTGCTCTGATTGACGCTTATAGAACACTATCCAACAACAGAAAAAATATGCATTTTGTGGAAACAGAATTTTCCAAGACAGACCATATTCTGGGCCATAAAACTAAGCACACAGTTCATACAAAATATGCTGTCTGACCATATGGAATTAAGTTAGAAATTAGTAACAAAGTCATATTTTTTTTCTTTATTGACACATAAGTTGATTATGTTTCAGTATTGAAATATATTGTGGAATGTAATGTTCTGATGATCCTCTGGTAGATTTAATATTATAGATTTAAAATAAGGAATTTGGGAGAGACCACTGAAAATGTGTTCCATTTTAACCCAGATAGAATCTAGGCAAATGCTTCTGTAAAATGTACATCAATCAGAAAACTTGGGGCTAAATTATACAGATATACACAGGCATGTACACTCAATTGGATCTTATTGCCTTGTTGATAATCACAAAAATAGAAACAATGTTAATGTCAACATTAATTATCTTAGTCACAAAAGCAAAATGAAGGTGAAAAAGAAAATGCAATATGAATAAATATTAGGATAATTGTTACCGGCATTATAATTTAAACCCATCAATGGCTTACTCTATACAAAGGAAATTCTGCATTAACAAAAAAAAAATCAATAAAAGTGAATGTTAAAATCCAAAGCCATCAATTTTTGGCAACAGTATAAAGTTGATAAAACATTTAAAAATCGCTTTAAGCCATACAATAGTAATCAAAACTCTACTTAACATAGGAACTTTAACTTACAAAGTGACTTTTTTATAAATTATCTGAAGTTTCAATTTATCCATAAAGTAAACAGGATGAGAATTATGTTCGATTTTCAAAGAAGAAAGAAAGGCACAAAGATATTAAAGAAATGTAAAAGCCTAAACCATTGAATTACTTAAGTATGTGTGTTTGTAATCAACATTTTCTTTGATCTAGAAAATGAAATTTTATATATAAAAAATAGATTAATTTATCAGCACATTTTATCACATAACTAAAGATGTATCAAAAGTAAAAAAAATTGTTCCAAATTACATTTGAAAAATTAAGATCCGTATTGCTTACCACAAGTCCCAAAGTGAATGAGTTACAAAGCTCAATATGAAAATTACAATGTCTGATCAGAATGCAGGACAGATGGCCCACTAATTTTCCTTCATATACACCTATTCAATTTTCTCTTCATTGTGAGGGTCCCTGAAGCTCATAACAGTGTTATCAATGTAATGAATGCAGGAACAAATAATAAAATAAAGCATGCTTTGCCTCACAGCCGATATTTGCATTACATCCATGAGAATTTGCTGTATTAAATTTTATTTTGTCTTCTAAATGAAGGAGAAATATTGTTAAGTTTTTCTTTTTTAACAACCAAATAAAACACAAAGAAGATCAAGTATACCTGTGCCTAGTATTAATACATAAAAAACATTGATACAGGGCAACCTTTAATTTTTTTAAATATATTTTTATTGATTTTTACAGAGAGGAAGGAAGAGGAATAGAGAGTTAGAAACATCGATGAGAGAGAAACATCAATCAGCTGCCTCCTGCACACCCCCTACTGGGGATGTGCCTACAACCAAGGTACATGCCCTTGACCGGAATCGAACCTGGGATCCTTCAGCCTGCAAGCCGATGCTCTATCCACCAAGCCAAACCAGCCAGGGCAACAGCTTTTAATTTTTAATTAAAAATGACAACAAGGCCTAACTGGTTGAGCTCAGTGGGGACTGGAAACTAGAAACACCAATCAGAAAGGATATGTGCACCACTATGTTCACAGTGGCACAATTTACCATAGCTAAGATTTGGAAACAGGAAAACAGCCTAAATGGCCATCAGCAGATGAGTGGATTAAAAAACTGTGGTACATCTCCACAATGGAATACTATGCTGCTATATAAAAGAAGGAATTCTTACCATTTGCAAAACATGGATGTGCATTGAGGCAGAAAATAAGAGTAAAAAGGGACTAACTTGATAAGGAACCTTATCAGTCAGAGACCTGGCAAGAAACAGATGGCATATTCAATTTGGATAAGTAAAAGAGTTTGATAATGATGAGGTGTAGGAAAACCATAAGAGATAAAGCAGTATTGGGAGACTCATTCTTTCTGGGTTTTGTTACTTCTCAACTGGAATTGTAACTAAACTTCAGCAAGTCATCCCACCACCATCTAATCTAGCGGCTTCTGTTTGATGGAGCACATGATATCAGCAATTAATGTTGTGGGAAGAAGCCCATTGCTACATGTCCTTTCTTGACAAATGGAGGCAATTTCATGCACAATACCAAGGCCATGGCTAACGCATCCTGTAAATGCCCTAATAGCAGTGCTAGTGAACACACATTCAGCAAGAAATACAAATCCATACGTAGATTATGAAGAACAAAGTGTTGTCCCCTCACCTTCATGATGGAAGTGATCCTATGTAATCAATCTTCCACCATGTTCCTGGCTTGTACCCCAGAGAATGATTCAGGATAGGTACACAGCAGTAGCGTTTGTTAGATAGGTCAACCTTGGTGAGAGGAAGTCCTATTTTATTGAGCAACTCATGGGGCCACAGATACTTTCATCCAAAGTCTTTTTTAGCTCTACATGGTTTGGCACAGTGGATAGAGCATTGGCCTTCTAACTAAAGGGGTCGTTTTTTTTTAATATATTTCATTGATTTTTTACAGAGAGGAAAGGAGAGGGATAGAGAGCCAGAAACATTGATGAGAGAGAAACATCAATCAGCCGCCTCCTGCATGCCCCTACTGGGGATGTGCCCGCAACCAAGATACATGCCCTTAACCGGAATCAAACCTGGGACCTTTCAGTCCCCAGGCTGATGCTCTATCCACTGAGCCAAACCGGTTTTGGCTGGCTAAAGGGTCTTAGGTTCAATTCTGGTCAAGGGCATGTATCCCAGTTGCAGGCTTTGGTCCCAGGCATGTGAGAGGCAACCAATCAATATCTCTCTCTCACATTGATGTTTCTCTGTGTGTGCTCTCTCCCTCCCTTCACACTTTCTAAAAATCAATGGGAAAATAATCTCGGGTGAGGATAAACAAAAAAGAGTAAAATTTAAAAAAATAAAAAAAATGTTAATCTTTTTTTACATGGTAAGGCTGATTCTTTCAGCCAAAGGAGAGATTCTGCCTCTACCACCATAAGAGGTTCAGAGCCGGTTGGGTATTCAATATTCTCAGCCTTGTCTTTGTCTTCCCAAATGATTCTTTCCCACATTTCAATGTTCAGTTGTACCTGCCACAATAGCTGATAAGCACTCCTAAACAGCCTTTCAGGCTGCTTAATTGTTTGCTTGCTTTTTTTTGGCTTAAAATACCTGTTTATTATCTCACAGTTGTGTGCATAAGAAGTCTGAGAAGAGTGCAACTGGATTTTCTGCTTAGGGCCCCACTGGATTGAAATTAAGGTGTAGTCCAGGGCTTCAGTCCTTATCTATGGCTAAGAGTCCCTTCCAAGTTCATTGGTTGCAGGTAGAATTCATTTCCTTGTGAATGTAGGACTGAGCTCCATTGTCTGCTGTCAGCAACAGAGGCTATTTGATTTTTTTTTATGTAATAAATCTTTACTGTTCAGATTATTAGAATTGTTCCACTTCCACTCCCACCCCCACCCCCATAGTTCCCCTCCACCCAGCTCCCACCCTTCCCTCTCCCCTTACCTCCCCCACTCATTGTCCTCATCCATAGGCGTATGATTTTTACCCAGTCTCTCCCTAAACCCCTCTTTCCCCTGAGAATTGTCCATCCACTCCCTTTCTCTGTCCCTGATTCTATTATATTCACCAGTTTATTCTGTTCATCAGACTTTTTATTCACTTGATTTTTAGATTCACTTGTGGATAGATATGTATTTGTTCTTCATAATTTTTATCTTTAACTTTTTCTTTTTCTTCTTCTTAAAGAGTACCTTTCAGCATTTCATATAATATTGGTTTGGTGGTGATGAACTCCTTTAGCTTTTTCTTATATGTGAAGCTCTTTATCTGCCCTTCAATTCTGAATGATAGCTTTGCTGGGTAGAGTAATCTTGGTTGTAGGTTCTTACTATTCATCACTTTGAATATTTCTTGCCACTCCCATCTGGCCTGCATAGTTTCTGTTGAGAAATCAGCTGAAAATCGTATGGGTGCTCCCTTTAGGTAATTGTTTTTCTCTTGCTGGTTTTAATATTCTCTCTCTTTCTTTTGCTCTTGGTATTTTAATTATGATGTGTCTTGGTGTAGTCCTCTTTGAATTCCTTTTGTTTGGGGGTCTGTGTGCTTCCTGGACTTGTAAGTCTATTTCTTTCACCAGGTGGGGAAAGTTTTCTGTCATTATTTCTTCAAATAGGTTTTCAGTATCTTGCTCTCTCTCTTCTTCTGGCACCCCCACAATTCTAATGTTGGTATGCTTGAAGTTGTCCCAGAGGCTCCTTACACTATCTTCACATTTTTGGATTCTTTTTCTTTTTGCTTTTCTAGTTGAGTGTTTTCTACTTCTTTGTATTTTAAATCTTTGATTTGATTCTTGCATTCCTCTAGTCTGCTGTTAGGTCTCTGTATATTTTTTATTTCAGTCAGTGTATGCTTAATTTCTAGTTGATCCTTTTTCATCTCCTCTTCAGTCTTGCTAAATTTATCCATCTCTTCTAGGAAATTCTTGAAAAACCTTATAACCATGGTTTTGAACTCTATATCCAGTTGTTTATTTTCCTACATTTCCTTCATTTGTGATTTGTTTCGTCTCTGCATTTTCACTGCTTTTCTGAGTTGGTAGAGTAGCTTTGTGTGTTAGGTATTCTATATGGCCCAGTAGTTCCGCCTCCCCAGTTACCTGAGGTGGACTCTCTTCATGCACCCCTTTATGGATTGTGTGTACAGCCTTGTTGTAGCTAAGCCTTGATTGTTGCTGGTATCACTGGGCGGAATTGACCTCTAGGCCCATTGGCTCTGATGATCAGCTGTGTCTACACTAGGAGAACTTCTGTGCTGGAGTCAGCCTTATGAGACGAGACTTGCAAAATTGCAACAGCTTCTGTGTTCAGCTTGGCAGAGTCTCAGGGCTGAGAAGACAGCCTTAGCTTCCCATCAGCCTTGCCCTATGAGGGCCCTGGGTCTCAGTGTCCCTCAGTAATCGCTGCAGCACTCTCTGTGCACTTGTATTCATGCACCTCCAGACCTCTGACTTTCCAGCTCCCTTGAGTTTCCATGTACTCCAGAGACCCATATGAGTCTGGGTCTCCAGGGTCTCATCCAAAACTGGGGTTCAGTGCAGTCAGAAGTGAATTTCAGCACAGTTGGGAGTTTCTGTCTCCCTCCTACAAGAGAAAGCCAGTGGCACAATCAGCAGTCAACCCTCTGTGTGTGCACACCTGCAGACCTCTGCCTTTTACAGCTCTCCTAAGTTTTCATGAACTCCTCCCTTTTCATGACCATCCAGTTTCCCCCCATATAAATCTACCTAGAATTAGGGTTCAGTTCAGTTGGATATGGGGTTCAGTGTAGTCAGGAGTTTCTGTTTCTCTCCCACAAGAGGAAGCTAGCCAGGCACTCCACTGCCCTCCCTCTCCACACTCATCTCTGTACCTCAGCTTTTTGCAGCTCCTCTGAGCCTCCATGAGCCCCTCTCTTTCCTTCTAGTTGTAGAATTTCCACTTAGCCAGCTTTCCTGTGGTTCTGAATGATGCCAATTCTCTCTTTTAGTTGTAGTTTTGAACTATTGTGTGAGGCAGCAGTTTAGGTGTTCACCTATGCCACCATCTTGGTTTCTCTCTCAGCTATTTGATTTTTCAATGCATATTCTCCATTTCCCTATACACTGAGTGACCAAATTATTATGATCTCTGAACACATAATAATCCTACCATTCAGAGTGTGTGTGTGTGTGTGTGTGTGTGTGTGTGTGTGTATGTACATACATACATACGTATATATATATTAGAGGCCCAGTGCATGAATTCATGTATAGGTGGGAGTCTGGCCAGCCTGGCCAGGGGGAGAGGGGGAGTTTGACAAGCTGGCTTGCCTGCTTGTCAAACTCCTAATTGAGGAGACAATTTGCACATTAGCCTTTTATTATATAGGATATACACTGAGTGGCCAGATTATTATGCATTCAGGAATCATAATAATCTGGCCACTCAGTGTATATATGGTCAAGAACCATAACTTATAATCACTATTGTCAACAAAAGAAAAAATTTTACAGTTGGTTTCTCAATACCTAGTCCTCCACCTGTACCTAATCTTCTGCCCCTAGTATCAATATTGAGATGATCACTGAATGCCAGTAATTATTCTTGAACCATGACTTCTGATAAGAAAGTTCTCTTGAACTATGTGAGAATTCACTCCCAGTATTTCTTCTAACCCCATATCTGACACACCTGCAGACCTCTGTCTTTTGCAGCTCTGGCCCATATCTGGTCCAAAAATAACAAAGTCTCATGTTTATTATGTGAGAAGAATTTCACAAATGGATCTGTTTACAAAGGTGTGGACAAGATGTAAAGAAACTACAAAGGGTAATTAAATAAGCTAGGACTAGTAACAGTGGGACAATGTTAACATCTCCAGGCCCACAGCAATGAAGGATAAGTGGAGTGTCTACCAGAATCCAGAAGGAGGGTTAGACAGACAGAAAGAGAGAGAAAGAAAGAGATTGGGGTGGGAGTGGAGAACTATCTGAAAGGAACTGTGACTTTTAGGCAAAGAAAGAGTCCGGTTTATGTACAATAGTAAGGGCTAGAAACTGGAGTAATACATTTTTCTCCTTTCCTTCTGTCCCACCGCTCTAACCCAAGCAGAAGCCAAAGAACAGAAAACCCTATCAATGCAGTCCATTTAGTTTAGCTTCTCAGGGCACAAGGCATGGTAGGGAAGAGTAGAGGATCTGAATAGTCAAAAGCAAGACATTGCACAGTAATTGAAATTTCTATTCATAAATTAATTCAATCAAATGCATAAATCAAGCAACACAAAATCTTTTTAGTCATTCCTCTCCCTAGCAATATCTTCTCCTATACATTATGCTAAACCATACATAAATTATTAGTATTGTTATGCTTTCTTATTAAATTCTGTGCTCTGAGTACAAATATGACAAAACTCATATCAATAGACACAAAATTGTGGTAAAGAAAATAAATAATTTTCATTCAGAGTAATTTTTTTTAATACATTTTATTGATTTTTTACAGACAAGAAGGGAGAGAGATAGAAAGTCAGAAACATCGATGAGAGAGAGACATCGATCAGCTGCTTCCTGCTTGCCCCACAGTGGAGATGTGCTCCCAAGCAAGGTACATGCCCCCGACCGGAATCGAACTGCAAGCTGATGCTCTATCCACTGAGCCAAACCAGTCTCGGCCAGAATAATTTTTCATCTTCCAGCTAAAGAGATAAGAATTTAAAAAGGATAGGATATTTATCTCTCACATATTTCCATAAACATTTACCATTTTACCATCTTCTCCATATTTTTTCTCTTTTGAGTAGCTTCTTTTATAATCTAACCATTTTAAAGGACATCTCCCTTCCTTCCTTTTATAGATTAATATAAAACCTATGTTTCCAATAAATAAAATTTATTTTCGTTTCTGTTAAGAAGGCAGTTAATTTTGATCCCTTTCATAATTCAATCTATTAAACAGAAGAGCAAATAAACACAATAAAAAAAAACAGCTAGAAGCTCAAGGTAAGATAATTCTGAAATACACCCAGAGTATTTTCTTTTAAAAAAAAAAACAACATATATTAGAATATTAGTTGATTAAATCTCTGAAAAGTGATTTGTCCTGAAGATGACAGCTATCTCAAAATGAGCACTGTTCTGATTTAAACTAAGTGTTTAAGTAATTCAAATTAGCATCCAGATTTTATAACATTAATTGGGCATTCACCATGTGCCAGATATTGTGCTAGAGGGTTATAGTAGTTGAGGAAACTAACTTGTGAACAAATACTTATAAATCCATGTGAGTTGAGGAACAATCTACCACTAGCCCTTTCTGACAATATACTTTTTCACTGTTGTACGGTACCCTGAGAATTGCACAAAGACACCTCAATCAAGAAGTCAAATTAAGGAGTTATTTATTCAAAATTTGGCCACTGTGAGGGGACATAAACTCTCCAAACTTCACAGTGCAGAATGGTGGGAGGATGATACTTATAAAGGCAAAACTCACAAAGGTAGCATTTATGTCCCTAGTGTTGGAATGGGGAACTGTTTTGCAAAAGTAGTTTTATACAAAAGCTAAATTGTGCAGGTTAGTTATCTCTAAAGATTAATTATAGTTTTAGTTCTTGGAGCCACTGAGTCAATGGAAAAGCGATTAAAGCAATTAAAGCAATTCTGTGGTCCTGGTCCTCAGGCACAGAAGAATCACTTTTGTGATGTGGGCTGGCAACATACTGGGTTGATTTATGTGAGCTTCCAGGTCTCAATCTGGAAACGGAGGTAACTACCCTATTGTTTAAAAAAGCAGGTGTGCACAGAAGCCAGAATAGCAGGGTTAAAATTCAAACAGCAGTTTTTACCCAAAATGAATGTTACTATGCTTCATTGCTTCATCACAATGGTAGAAATTGACTCTTGCTGTCTGCCTTGCCTCTGTTCCTCAGCTTCCGCTGAGATATGTTCTCCTTCCATCCAATCATATTTCATCTTCAAAGTTCAACTCAAATCCTGTGTGATAGAGGCTGCCAACTGCTCACCAAATTAATTATCTTTCTGCTGGGAGTATAGCTTTACCACGTTTCTCTATTTCCCTTGTTGTTTGTTGGGCCCCAAGAATGAGTACTAGTCAATGGAATATGGGTGCAAGTGGTAGGAGCCACCTGCATACATAACTCATTAAATGTGCTGCACTCACTGGTTCATGTTCTTTCCTACCAGGAGACAAGGGTGGTGATACCCAGATCAATTTGAAAAGCCAGGTGTCAAAGCTGCAACTTCTATTGCTACTAGCCTGAATCCTTGAAGGTTATATGGATCCAGAATCCCCTGCCAACCAAGCAGCCCCTGGACTATTGCATGAGCAAGAAATAATGCTGAACCATTACATTTGAGATTCCATTTGTTACAGCAATTCAGCTTCCATTAAGTCACTTATAATCAGTCTCATTGATACCCACTGAGCACTTTTATACATTATACCATATACTAGGACATTCAATTTATGTTCGTTCTCTCTCTCTTTCTCTTTCTCTCTCTCTCTCTCTCTCTCTCTCTCTCTCTCTCTCTCTCTCTCTCTCTCTCTCTCTCTCTCTGTATTAGAGTGGCCTATTTGCATTTCCTAGCCCCTTAATTTCTTAAACCAAGGATAATTTTTCCCTGAGGCTAGGCCAGTAGTTTTAGCATAAAAGAAACATGATTACATAGCAAAACTGTTAAGTAAAAAACTTTCTGTGTAATAAATAATTAACCTTACCAAAAGAGAGATCTGTCCCACCTCCCAGGAGGTAACCTCTGAACTCAGGTTTTCCTGAGTGATAGGAAAGAAGGGTCTTTGCTGTCCTGGCCACACCTGAGTTTTCATTTCCCAGGTGACTCGTAGTGGCCCTCTTATAGTGCTAATAAGATGACTCAGGATGTTGGCTGACTACATCACAAAGATGTGCTTGGAGTTGTAGTTTTAAGCCATATGCTATCAGCTTGCCTTCCAAGGAGAGGAAGGGAGTGGATATTGAGTTCAAACATATGGATAATTGTTTAAGCATACTTACATGATAAAATCCAACAAAAACGCTGGAAATAGAAGCTCAGGTGAGCTTCCTGGGTTAGTGATACTGCATGTGTGTGTTGCCACACATTGATGCTGGTGGGGGGCAATGTGTCACTGAGGACATGGAAGCTCCAAGTTTGGAAACCCCAGTCCCAAGTTTCTCCCAAAGTGTCTCTTTCTTTGTCCAATTCTGATTTGTATATTTTTCTGTAATAAACCTGTAATCATAAGTAATGCAGTTTCATGAGTTATGTGATTGTTACAGTGAATTATCAACCCTGAGGGATTCCATTGTAAGTCCGGATTTATAACTAGCTGATCTGAAGTCAGATGGCTCTGGAGACTCCCAATCTTGTAGCTGGTATCAGAAGTCTTGGGGAGATTTAGCAGTCTGAGGATTGTGCCCTTAACCTCAACTTTGGCTAACTCTGGATACTTGTAAATTCTAAATTTAAATGTAAGACATCAGTATGAACTCATGACTTTTCATTCTTAAATCTTTATACATTTCCTAACTCTACCCACTGAAAAGGCCTATAGGCAATGACTGCCCAGTAGCAATAAATACCTCCAGCAATCAGATTGTGCTTTCTACATATCATTTAAGGAGGGTTTTTGGTTGGTTCTATATCTGGAACAAGATGCATACACCAAAGATAGGATCATCTTCCTGTGCCAGAAAGCAAAAAGCTTTATTGGGGTGATATTGGTTAATAAAATCATATAGGTTCCAGGTGTACAATTCTATAATACATCATCTATATAATGTATTGTGTGTTCACTAGCCCAAGTCAAGTCTCCTTCCATCACCATTTATTCCCCCTTACCCTTTTCTACATCCACCCACTCCCCTTTCTCTCTGGCAATGGATTAAAGATTTAAATGTTAAAATCTCTGATATTTCTTGTAGCAATTTTTTCTGATATATCGCCTTGAGCAAGGAAAAATAAACACATCAAACTAAAAAGTTTTTGTGCAGCAAAAGAAACCACCAACAAAATGAAAAGACAACCCACTGAATGAGAGAACATATTCACCAATGATATATGTGGTAAGGGATTAATATCCAACATTTATAAAGAACTCATAAAACACCACCCAAAAAAAGCCAATAACAAACAATTCAATTTAAAAATGGGCAAAGAACCTAAATAGACACTTCTCCAAAGAGGACATACAGATGGCCAATAGTCATATGAAAAAATGCTCAATATCACTAATCATCAGTGAAATGTAAATTAAAACTGCCATGAGATATCACCTCACACCTATCAGAATGGCTATCATCAATAAATCAACAAACAAGTATTGGTGAGGATGTGGAGAAAATGGAACCCTCATGCACTGCTGGTAGGAATACAAAATGGTGCAGCCACTATGGAGTTACCTCAAAAAATTAAATATGGAACTGTCTTATGATCCATGTGCTTTTCATAATGAAAGCTTTAGGTTGACTCCGCTGAATGATCAATTATTAAATGTGAGTTAACAAAAAAGAATATGCTTCATGATGTGATGCAACATAAAGTACAAAGTAGCCAGAATAAAGTATTTTTCCCTCAAAATTGGGATCTGAATCTCACAAAGCCTCTAGTTCTAATGAAGAGTGAGCAGGAAACAGAGTAGATCAGTCATTCAATAACACCACAAGAAAGCAATTAGCCAAATCCAAAATGTGGAACATTCTATTTATGACTCAGTTTCTCCAACAAATCAATTATGTAATTTTTAAAAAAAGAATATATAAGAAAAGACTTTAGTAGAATAAGAGACTTCAAAGACCTAATGACTAAATGTAACCCAGGATCTTGTTCAATCCTGATTTGCATAAACCAATAGCAAAATGATATGATTGAGATAATAAAAAGGACTTAAATTGATATTTAAATAAGGACTTAAATAACTGATATGAGGAATAATTGTTAAATTTATTAGAAATTATTACTGTATGATAGTTACATTTTAAATTTCTCTTTATACATTAGAAATGTATATCAATGTATTTGTATGTAGAATGATATATTTCAGATTGCTCTAAAATAGACCCCCAAGCTCTGGCTAGTTTTTTTTTGTTTTGTTTTGTTTTGTTTTTTTTAATATATTTTACTGATTTTTTACAGAGAGGAAGGGAGAGAGATAGAAAGTCAGAAACATCGATGAGAGAGAGACATCGATCAGCTGCCTCCTGCATGCCCCACAGTGGAGATGTGCCCGCAAGCAAGGTACATGCCTCCGACCAGAATCGAACCTGGGACCTTTCAGTCCGCAAGCCAATGCTCTTCCACTGAGCCAAACCGACCTCGGCTCTGGCTAGTTTTTCTCAAGACTTAGAGCATTGGCCCACAGGCCTAAGGATCACAGGTTTGACTCCCATTCAAGACACAAACCTCGGTTGCAGGTTCAATCCCCAACCCGGTCAGGGTGAGAGCAGGAGGCAATCAATTGATGTGTCTTTAACACATTGATGTTTCTCTCTCTCTCCCTCCCTCCCTCCCTCCCTCCCTCTCTTTCTCTTCCCCTCCCCTGTCTCTTCCACTCTATCTTTTCAATAGAAAAAATACCCTCACTCCTCAGGTGAGGATTAAAAAAAAATAGACCAGCAAGATGAAAAGCAATAAAAATGTAGCAAAGTTAGGTATAGGTTCATTTTACTATTCTCTCTTCTTTTGTGTATATTTGGGAATTTCCTTTTGAAAAAATACATGTAAAAAAATAGCCTGTCTTTTTTCTTAAAGTGGTTTTGAATATTATTACCTCCCTTAGTGATAGGAAACCAAACGTTAACAAAGAAACTTGGGGATAAGAAAAAAGAATATGAAGTTCCTGCACTTTTTTCTGTCTTGTTTTAAAAGGTTCAAAATTTTGAGTAATATGAGCTTCAGAAGGCTATATGGGACATATACGTCAATGGAGAAAAAGACAGCTTGTTCACTGGAGAAGGTACAAATTCACAAACATTCACCCTCACTGACAAAAGGATGCCTTAGTTAACCGTGGGAAGAGCCACTGTCAGTGTAGAAGATGATCAGGGGAGCCAGAGTATGGTGGAATGTATTTTAGGCCCAATTAAGTCCAACTTGTGCTTAGGAAGTGACAAAAATGAATCACAGCCATTAATCACGTGCCTAGCTAGTCTTTTAGGAGGGCTCTCAACTCTGCACATATTGCTGCAGTCCCAAACTTCCTCAGCAATACCGAGAAGCTCCTTTGTCTCCAGCCTTGATATACAGTACCAACAGATCTTTCAGAAAACTTCAAGGGGGCATTACTCTCCTCAGGAGAGAGTAACTCCATTACTACAACACTAAATCATCATGAGGATGTCCACAGCCCTTCTACAGGTCCAGATTTTGGAACTGATGACCCCACAGCTCAGAGAGAGACTGCCTGCTAAGGAATCAGTTATCACGATTTCTGGAGCCATAGGATTAAATCATTTATATTCTAAAGAAATATAAATGTCCTGACATAATGGGGGGCTGGAGGAGTGAAAGATGTAATATAGAAAAGCAATTAGATATTCAGAAATATGTTTGATTGAAAAATAAAATTACTCAATAAACTAACAAAAAAACACCTTTTTTTTATTTCTTAAGAAAACTGACTTTACTCCAGTAATAAAACTCTTCTTCACAATGGGATTTGCAAAATACCCCTAACATAGTAAGCGTCCAATCACTGTCCTAATATAAATGAAAGATGGCAAACAGAAAGTCATAGAAGCTAGTCTGGAGGCTGCCTACACCACACATCTTTTCCATTTAAAAACAGCAACACAGAAATCCCTATTGAATTCTTTCACCAACAATTGACAGGGATCATTATGTCCATTCTAGAGCTGCTGAATCTGAATATCATAGAGTTTAATGTAGCTTGCCCCAAACTACTCAACTGTTACTACTTAAGAGTGAAACAAAAAGCTGCAAATTAAAAACTCAAGTTTCCTACAGCTTTTGTGTTAGTCTTTTTATTTTCTGTCATTTCCCTTAAACAGTTGAGCAGGGGAATAAAGGTAACCTTTGCAAGTGAAGCAGATGGACAGCAGTTCAAAACAAATAGAGTGGATTAAGTTTCCTGCTGAGGAAACAAATATTACAGAGATATCACTGTATGTGGAATGAATCTTCTGGGCTTAATATTTTATATTAACTTTTTTACTGCTGAAATTTACTTTAGAAATTTCAAGCTAAAATATCCCTTTTGGATCTAGGTGTGTCCTTTACCTTTGACCTCAATAGGAGTTCTACACATATGAAAGTAGAAATTGGCTTTTTTATAGTAGATCGATAAAAGCTCTCTGGGAGTGAGCAGAGTGCCTCCCAGAAACATTTCTGTCTTTACATCTCATAAAATGACTTCGATATCTGGAAGAAAAAAATTTCTATTTTCCCATCCACTTCTATTTTCTTGTATCACAGAGACTGCACATTGCTTATACTACGCAGTACACCGTGACAGCTGGGAGAGAGATTTATCTCATCCTGATACTTCTCAGTTTAGAGAGGTCCTGCTGCTGTTCCATGTCACTTGCATACACTAGAGACTACAGGAATTAAACTCAAATACTCAATGTAAGTAAATATTCCATCAAAGAGATCAGTAAATGTATCTTCTGTCCTGTGTTTTATTCACCTTTTTCTTTCATCTCCATCTTCCCTTCTTATTCAATTTTCTCTTCCTCATATAAATGTACAAAATTAAACATGCTGTATTTCAGAACTTGAATCACTAAATTTTAACTACTGGTATTTACATGGATAAAAACATATCTTTGGGCAAGTTGAAAACAATAATGTTCAACTTTCCAATAAGTTATATTAGATTTGAGAAAAACATTTTAGATTCTATTTCCACATATCCTAATTTCTTGGAAAACATTTAGACTAAAAGTGCTGAAAGTTAGCATGTCATAGCTTTTATGGAATAAACTAAAGGCCAGGTGCATAAAATTCGTGCACTGGGGGGTGTCCCTCAGCCCAGCCTGCACTCTCTCCAATCTGGGACCCCTTAAGGGATGACCGACTGCTGGTTTAGGCCCCAACCCAGCAGTTGGACATCCCTCTCACAATCCCTCTCCTAATCACTTGCCTATACCTGCCAGCCTGATCACCTCTTAACCACTCCCCTGTTGGCCTGATTGACATCTAACTGCTCCTCTGCCAGCCTGGTTGCCCCCAACTGTCATCCCCTACTAGACTGACACCCCCAACTTCCCCTCTCACTGGCCATCTTGTGGCAGCCATCTTGTGACAATGTGGGGGAGGCCATCTTGTGACAGCCATGTTGTGATGACGTTGGGATGGCCTCTTGTGATGATGTGAAGGTGTGAGGGCCACCTAGGCTTTTATTAGTATAGATAATTTTAGGAAAACTCTAGTAACTGAATTTAAATACCTTGATGCACACAATCTCAGAATTACATTTTTTAAGGTAGTAACTATACCTAAAACTAATACAATATTGTATGTAATTAAAAAACAAAAAATATATTAAAAAATAAAAAGCTAGAAACTTGAATTTAAAAGTAGAAAACAGAGACTGCAATTTAAAATCTTGTTCAACTCCTCTACTTTTTCCAATATTGTTTAATAAATAACTCTCATTTCATGGCTATGTATGTTTTTACAACTAAAGCAGTAAGTACTATGGCAAATCTAATGTAAACTTAGCTATTTCCAGGCAGGACATAAAGACATTATACCTTTCTGCACCCTTATTTTAAATTATACTTCAGTACTTCCACTTTGGGTACTTGAGTGAGTAGCCAAATACAGTTAGTTGAAACTATAACAGAAAGTGAATATATAGAACTCTTCCATCATCACAGAAAGTTCTATTGGACAGAGATGATCTATATTGCCTTTAACTTTGTGCATAATATCTGTCCCTGTCCCCAGGAACCAACCTCTACTCTCTTCAGCTAAATCTGATAGGTCCTTCAGAGCTTCTACTCTACTGTTGACTCTCACTATTCTAAACTTTATGGCTCTTGTTTCAAGGCCACATATCACTCAAATACTGTCTTGTATTATTAAGCTTTACTGTACATATCTGTTTTTATAAACTTATTCATTCAGTCTTAAAATATTAAACAAGTGCTCTACATGATAGGCACTGTTCTGAGTTCTAGGAGATGATGTTCATCAAACAGACAAAGGAAAGAGCCAAAACTTCTCTAAATTCTCTAGTACTTAGAATAAAGTAAGGACACAGTAAGTGAATGAAAGGTATTCTTATGAAGCAGCTATAGAAGTCCACAGTTTAAAAAATAAGTAAAACAACAAAACTAAAGAACATTTTGGTGCTTTTCTCTTAGATCTGTATCCTGAATTAGATATGTTTCATTGGGTCACTTAAATACTGCTTTATTATTATATGTATGAGAGCATTCAACCCAGTGTATAATTTTCAGAACTTTTTTTTAATATAATTGAGTTACTGAGGCCATTAACAACCACATACACTAGGCTAAATGTTGACCTCTTTCATAGCAGATGGTAATTATTTAATCATAAAAGATGAAGTATATTAGTTATGATAAAGGGTAAGGTACTTTAACAAAGAGATTAAGAAATAGTGGCTTATATAAGATACAACTTCTCTTTTATATAACAATCCTGAGGTAAGCATTCAATTGTTCTGGGTAGCTCTAATCCACAAGATGCTTCAGAATGACAAGATTTTTTTGTCTTATTTCCATCACTCACTGCACTAAGGTATTATATTCATCTATATGGTTAAAGATGGGTCACAATCCCATTATATTCCTACTCAAAAGATTGGAAAAAAGGAAAGAAAATCTAGAATATGTTTTATTTTTATACAAATGAGGCAAAAGTTGTTCACATCACTTTCATTCCAATTCCACTGGTGATAACTTAGTCATGTGGACACTCCTGACCAAAAGAAACCTGGGAAATGTAATCTCTATGCTCCCAAAGAGAGAATAAAATGAGAAGAGGAAGGATAGTCTCCTGGTCAAATTATTTTAGCTGCACTGTCTAGAGAAACTGTTCTCTTAGGTTATTATTCTATTTGTACACAAAACACAAAGGAACTACCAAATGAATTACAATTCTAAGCATATATCTGTTAAAGAAAACATTATTATGTTATGTACAGAATTCAGATTGCCATTTTCCAAATATTTATATGTGTCCAGGAATAAGACTGATAAAAGGAATCCTTATCAATTAATAGTAGGTTTTAATAAATGTTATTGACCTATTGTGTTACTATTTTATAAAATACTAGAGGCCCAGAGCATAAAATACATGCATGGATAGGGTCCCTAGGCTTGGCTGGCAATCAGGGCTGATTTGTGGGGTGATCTGCAGGGAAATCAGGGGCTCCCACTGGCACCCATCTTGGCTGGCCTGGGGTCTGCAGGCTGGAAGCAGTTTCTGCATTAAGTATCTGTCCCCTGGTGGTCAGTGTGCATCATAGCGACTGGTTGTTCCATGGCTTGGCCTAATTTGCATATTAGGTTTTATTATATAGGTTATACAATATACGAAACTGCCTCAAAGAGCTTATGACTTCAAAAGAGACCAGCAGAATGTAACATATATAGAATTAGAAGTACACAGTGCATTTAGCATCAGCTCAGATAAAATTATGAAGTATGCAATATGTCATCTCTCCTATTTCTCTATTTCAACACTCAGCATCTTCCCCAAAACAGCAGCAATTACTTAAGCAATAATGCCAATTCTTTGCAGAGTCTCCTCCCCATAGGAAAAATATTATATCTGAATATCCATAATATCTGAGCATGAGTTTGTTCAAATTATATTACTCCAAATAATGTTTATGTTTTAATGGAGGTTTTGGGAGGGGCAGGAAGAACACAAATGACTGACTCTGTAATGGTCATATGATGGGGCATAGACTTCTATATGAGGAAGCACTTAAGGTAATCTAATCCTTTCACAAAATATAACGAATCAGCTCATAATTTACATATAGCCTGACTTGCCTGTATTCACATTATTTAATCAGTAATGTTTATATCCCCTAGTTCAGTGGTGAGCCACTTGCAGCTCTTTGGCCCCTTGCATGTGGCTCTTCCACAAAATACCACAGCCTGGGTGAAGAGGTAGTGTTGAAAGAAGTTTAAGTTTAAAAAATTTGGCTCTCAGAAGAAATTTCAATCATTGTACTGTTGATATTTGGCTCTGTTGACTAATGAGTTTGCCGACCACTGCCCCAGTTCTCCCACAGCTTCAAGTCTGCAATTCTTCCCAGAGAACAAAGCTTTCTAACAAACTATACTTGACCCTACCACCAGGGATAAACTATTGAGCTTGATGCTTCCCTACAGCAAATGATTATGTTCTTAGAATTCTACTTTATGACAGTGACCCAAGAAACTCTAAGAATATTGCCTGCTGCTAACCTTGAGAAATATAACATATTAAACCCAGTCCTTGGTAATATCACTCAGACTCAAATATGAACCCACCCACTTGTCCCAATTGGCAGCTAGATTGAAACCAGACAGATGATAGATAGATAGATAGATAGATAGATAGATAGATAGATAGATAGATAGATGATAGATAGATAGATAGATAGATAGATAGACAAATGTTAGATAGAAAGAAATGTGATTCATAATCATTTCTCTAAATATAAAAGCTGTTCAACCATAACCAAAGGCTGGTGAAAACTTGTGATGATGTTAGCTTTCTAGGAGTAAAATGTTAATAAAGAAAGATATGATGTTCTATATTTTTATTGTCACATAAAATAACAATTTATTATGATCTCTCACATTTCTGACTTGGTTGAAATAGCCAAGCTTTTTCCTTGAAGTCTCTCATTACTGTATTCAGAAAGCAGCAAGGCTGAAGTCATCTAAATGCTTTATGGGCCCTAGCCAGCTTGGCTATCACTGGATAGAGCATTGGATTTCAGACTGAAGGGTCCCAGGTTCAATTCTGGTCAAGAGCACATGCCTGGGGTTGTGGGCTCAATCCCCAGTACAGGGAGTGCAGGATGTAGCCACTCAATGGTTCTCACTCATCATTGATATTTCTATCTCTCTCTCCCCCTCCCTTCCTCTCTGAAATCAATAAAAATATATTCAATAAATAAATAAGTGTCTTGGACAAATATTAGCAATTATACTCTCCCTGGCTCAGTTGTTTGGGCATCATCCTGTGCACAGAAAGGTTGCTGGATCCATTTCCAGTCAGGACACATGCCCGGGTTGTAGGCTCAATCTTCAGTTTGGGGCATGCAGGAGGCAGCCAATCAATGGTTCTCTCTCATTATTGATGTTTCTATCTCTCCCTCTCCTTTCCTCTCTGAAATCAATAAAAATATATTTAAATGCTCAATGGGACTGTTCTCCAAGGTGGCTGTCTCACAGGACAGACATTGGATACTGGCTGCAGGATGGGAGATTAGCCACAGCTTTGATCCAGAGCTCCTATACTTGACCTCTACATGTGGCTTTCACTTTACAGTATGGTGGCTTCATTCCCAGGTCGTCTATTCCAGGAGTCCAAAAGCAGAAATGGCCATTGTCCTAATTTCTAGACCTGAAAACTGGCACAGCATCAACCCCACCACATTCTATTATCAAAGCAGTCACAGAGCGCACTCAGAGTCAAGAGGAGGGGTCATAGACTCCATTTCTCAATAGAGAAGTGCCAGGCAATATCTGGACACCTCTAATTGCTCTTGTATGGCTGTACAGTCACTGCTGATACAAGGAACATCAGCAAAGAGATCATTAAGAACATTTTTCCTGTATTACCAGAGAGTTAAACTAAAAGTGATAGCTCGGAACAAAATAATTTACATTAAATTACTGCAAATGAAGTTCATCTAGCCTGTAAGGAAATTGCAAAAGTCCTATTATGATTATTACTTAGTAAGTTATAGAGTTCTCTTCAACGGAAGCAAATAGCTTGATGAAATTAAAATGAAATTGTACAGTAGCAATATATATGAAAAAACTAAGGGCCTAGTGCACAAAATTCATGCATGAGTAGCAGGGGAGGGGGGGGATGTCCCTCAGCCCAGCCTGCACCCTCTCCAATCCAGCATCCCAGCAGGCCTAAACCAGCAGTCAGACATCCCTCTTGCAATCCAGGACTATTGGCTCCTAACCACCCACTTTCCTGCCTGCCTGCCAGCCTAATGCCCTCAACTGCCCTCCCCTGCCGGCCTGATCACCCCTAACTGCCTCTGCCTTGGCTCCCATCACCATGGCTTTGTCCAGAAAGAAGTTGGACATCCGGAAGATGGCCAGTTGACCCGGTCTAATTAGCATATTACCCTTTTATTAGTATAGATAAGTCAATGATTAAATTCAGAATGCTCTAAATTATAAGGAAAGAAGGGAACAAGCCTTTCATGGAAAAGTAACACGAATAAATTTTAATTAATATACCACCTGTTCATCAAAGTGAATTTTAAAAAGAGAGACCTAAATTTCTTCAAAAATATTCCAATTAAAAATATAAAAAGAAAGGTTAAACAAAAAGATACCATAGGAGAGACAGGCTGTTTGCCCATCCCATCATCTCTTTCTGGGCCTGAGTAAGACTACACACCCTGCTCCCTTACAGTTAGTTAGGGATACCTGAGAGGGTTCTGGCCAATAGAACTGGTCAGAAAATGGCCTGTACAATCTGAGTACTTTCCCTCTGCTTCTTAGCCAAGAGGATGAAAGAGCTACAGTGGAGGACTCCCCGTATCTCTCTAAGGGTCAATAAAGACAAGTCACCTACCAGTAGAGATTTGCCCTGTCCACATCTGACATGAGCAAGGGGGAAAAAACCTTCTGATGTGCTAAGCCACTGACATATGGGAGTTGCTTGTTATAGCCACTAGCATTAAATACACTGATTAACAGAGAACATGGAAGTATCCCTCCTAAAAGAGACATAGTAAATCACCTTCTTTGGAATGCTCAATGTATCTTAGACATTCAGAGTTGACAGGCACCACAGATGTCATCTGGCTGATGTATTTTTTGATGCCAGTAATCACACACTGCCACCAATAAATAAAACACTTACAAACACCCAGACTCAGAGAAATATACATTGCAGAAATCAGAAGTGTGGAATTCTATGTTGCCATAACAACAGGAACATAATTCCATTACAAAAGAATCATCAGCTCCTGTATGAAAAATAAACTTCTCTTCCAAGCAAGGTTTTTAAATGTTGCATGCAGGAAGGAAGGTATTGAACATCTCACTCCAAATGGCTGATTACATCCTTTGGTGCCATCAATGCCAACTGTAACCTATAGTAAAAAACTACTCTGGGCAGGTGTGGACTAGAAGGGGCAATGGGAGGGGAGGATATCTGTAATGCTTTCAATAAAGATTAAAAAAAACACTTTGGTTTCTTCAGGTGACCCTAAAATATAAGTGCCAACAACAAAATGAAACTTAGAAATAACATATAATTTCCTGTGAAAGGAAATTAAGTAGCTCTTCCTTGAATGTTAATAATCATGCAAGTTCAGTAATTTTCCCAAAATGAAATGTTTAGAGCTAATATACTAACCTTATGAATAAGCTCATATCCTGAAAGTCTTGCTCTTTTAAATAAATAACTCCTCAAAAATGACAGGATGCTGATGTTCTTTGAGGCTATGTGATCCTAATATTAGAGAAATAGATTATTTTAGAATTATCAGTAACCCTACAGGTCATTTAGGATTAAATTCATCATATTATGGATTAGGAAACTGAGACTCGGGGATGCTCATTGATTCAACTAATGCCACAGATTAAGTAATTCTGTTGTCCAATTATACTGTATTTCACCTATTGCACTGTTGATACTATTTTCATACACAGTATGATGTTTTCTATTAAAATAATTGAAGCACCACATTTTGAGAAATTACTTTAGAATGCTTACATAATCAATAATACTATAATCTTTAGGGATTAAAAAGACATTTTGCCAAGATTATACTTCAACCCTAGCTGGTTTGGCTCAGTGCATAGAATGTTGGCCTGGGGACTGAAGGGTCCCAGATTTGATTCCATACAAGGACACATACTCAGGTTATGGGCTCGATCCCCAGTACAGAACATTCAGAAGGCAGCCAATCAATGATTCTCTCTCATTATTGATGTTTCTATATCTCCCTTCCTCTTCCTCCCTCTCCAAAATAAAATATATATATATATATATATATATATATATATATATATATATATATGTATATATATATATATTTTAATATTATACTTTAACATGTGGAAGTAACTTCTAATGCAATCTTTTTAAATTTAAAAGAAAAAGTGTAATGGAAGAATAAATTGATCTCTTAAAAGTTTCAAAATCTTTCTTGTCCTTTACTGTATTTTTGAAAAACTGATACTATAAAACTATTAAGCTTTTGTTCATTAGAAAAAAACTCTTATCTAGATATGCAACATGCCCATTACTATATACATAATTAATTATATATATAGCGTAATTTTAAGTGTAAAGCTTTATTATTCCCATTGTATACATCAACTGAACTACCCAACACTGAAGTCCTACTTTAATAGATAAGAATGGTTTTTAATATCATTGAACAGCTGCCTCCTGCATGCCCCCTACTGGAAATCAAGCCCACAACCCAGACATGTCCTATGATAGGGAATCAAACCATGACTTCCTAGTTCATAGGTCAATGCTCAACCACTGAGCAACACTGGCCAGGCTACTATCAATTTTCTTAAAAAAATTCTTTTCATTGAATACATTAAGGTAAATTCTAGTTAGGTTCTTTTCAAATCAATGAATTTTTTTCATTTTTAAGAAATGTAAATTTATAATTAAATTCTAAATAAAATATTTTTGTATACTAATACATTAAACAACAAAAAAAATTAAGTCTGGATAAAAGTATTTATCATTATATTTTCTAAAATGAAATGAATAGGGAAACTTAAGGAAAAGAGATTATAAATAAACCGGAGGCCCAGTGCATGAAATTCTTGCATGGGGGAGGGGAGTCCCTCAGCCTGCCTGTGCTCTCTTCCAATCCAGGACCCCTCAGGAATGTCCAACTGCCAGTTTAGATCGGGCCCACACCAGCAGTCAGACATCCCTCTCTCAATCCAGGACCCCTCGCTCCTAACCACCTGTCTGCTTGCTCCTTACTAGGCACTGTCTCGCTCCTTACACTTGGCTCACTGCTCCTTAGTGCTACCATGGAGGTGGGAGAGGCTCCAGACACCAACACTGCTCTAGCCAGCTGTGAGCCCAGGTTCTGGCTTAGCATCGCTCACACTGTGGGAGCACACTGACAACCAGGAGCCAGCTCCTGCCCCCTGGTGGTCATTGCACATCATATTGATAGGTCATTCCAGTCATTCCATTATAATGGTCGCTTAGGCTTTTATATATAGATATAGATGTGTTCTTTTCACCAACCCCTCTCAAGCCTAATTAATTAAGGTGTATCAACTTTCTTCATATATTTTAGATAAAGGTGGAAGAATAAAACTATGGAGAGAGGAAAATATATGGATGGATAAGTGTGAGCTTTCCATCTTTCCTGGCCACAGGGACTTTTCTTTCTGAAGTTTTTGTTTCCTTTGTAACCATCTACCACCTTACAGCACAGCCCAAAGAAACCAGAGTAAGGTGATCAACACCCTCCCAAAAAAATGCTGAAAAGGAGATTTGGCTTCACAGTCACTACTGGCCATCTATTAGGAACAGGATCTATATAAAAACAAAAGCAATGGGATATCTACCAGTCAGCTCACCCCCCTATACATCATATGTACTTGATAATTATTTAACAAATGTTAAATTTAACCTTTCTTTGATTTAGTCATATTTCCATCCTGGCAAAGTTAGCATGATATTGGAATGAGATTATCATTTCCTTTTTTATTTTCACAAAATTGAAATCATAAATACCCAAAAAAAAAAATTTTTGCAGCAGCAGACTTACAAATTGCCCCCTTATTAAAAGAATAATACAGTCTCTTATTCACATACATACCTGTGTTGAGTTATTAACAAAATAACATAAAAATATGATTTAAAATAATAATTCATAATCATCATCTTGACAAGATATTGGCCCAGAATAATTATCTCTTTATCATGAGGAAGTTCTTAACACAATCGTAAAATGTTGTAAGTTTTTGTGGTTTCTGTTTTGTTTGCTTTGGGGATTGGTGTTTGCTTTCAGAATAGTGTTTCTTGCTCATCAAATACAATAAAAACCAGCAATAAATACCAACATAAAAATTAAAAGCTCAAAAACTAAATTTTAAAATGTATTTCTATTTTTAATATAACCAGAAGATCTAATTATCCCAATACTATCACCATCACTTTCTCTCTAAAATGTCAAAGAACTAACCCCATTGTGGGGATTTAAAATCATTCTCTCTCTTTGCCAATTCAGTAGTCTTTGGAGAAGAAATTGTCACAGAGAAACCCAGATAGCAGCATAGGTGAACACCTAAACTGCTGCCTCATGCAACAATTTCAAAACTACAGCTAAAAGACAGAATTGACATCATCCAGAAGCACAGGAAAGCTGGCTGAGTGGAAATTCCACAACTATAAGGAAAGAGAGGGGCTCACAGAGACTCAGAAGAGCTGCAAAAAGCTGAGGTACAGAGACATGTGCATGGAGAGGATAGGCGGCAGAGAGCCTGGCTGACTTCCTCTAGTTGGAGGGAAACGGAAACTCCCGACTGCACTGAACCCCAGTTCCAGAAAAGACTCATACAGGGGAGTCTGGACTGTCGATAAAAGGAAGGAGTGCATGGAAACCTAGGGGAGCTGCGAAAGGCAGAGTTCCAGAAGTGCATGCATGCGAGTGCACACAGAGAGGACTGACTGCTGATTGTGCTGCTGGCTTTCTCTAGCAGGAGGAAGACAGAACCTCCCAACTGCACTGAACTCCAGTTTCAACTGCACTGAATCCCAGTTTCAGGTCAGACCCTGGAGACCCAGACTCATATGGGTCCTCAGAGCACACGGAAACTCAGGGGATCTGCAAAAGCCAAAGGTCTGGAGGTGCACGCATAGAGGGCTGCAGCGATTACCAAGGGATACCGACCCAGGGGCCTCATAGGGCAGGGCTGACAGTAAGCCAAGATTGTCTACTCAGCCCTAAGACTCTGTCCCATCCAAGCCAAGCTTAGAGATTTTTGCAATTTTGCAACTCTTGTCTCATAAGGCTGACTCCAGCTCAGAAGTTCTCCCAGCGTAGACACAGCTGATCCTCACAGCCAATTGGCTTGGAGGTCAATTCCCCCCAGTTATACCAACAACAATCAAGAATTAACTACAATAAGGCTGTACACACACTCCACAAAGAAGTACACCAAGAGTGTCAATCTCAGGAAACTGGGGAGGCAGAGCTACTAGGCCATATAGGACAACTAGCACACAAAGCTACTCTACAAACTCAGAGAAGCAGTGAAAAAGAAACAGATAACAAAAAAAAATGGAGGTAAACAAATGACTGGATATAGAGTTCAAAACATGGTTGTAAGGTTTTTCAAGAATTTCCTAGAAAAAGTCGATAAATCTAACAAGACCTCGAGGATATGAAAAGGGGACAACTAGAAATTAAACATACACTGACTGAAATAAAAAATATGATACAGAGACCTAACAGTAGACAGAAGATCACAAGAATCAAGTCAAAGATTTAAAATACAAAGAAGAAGAAAATACTCAACTGGAAAAAAAAAATTCAAAAATGTGAAGATAGTGTAAGGAGCCTCTGGGAAAATTTCAAGTGTACCAATATTAGAATTATGGGGGTACCAGGAGAAAAGAGAGAGCAAGACACTGAAAACATATTTGAAGAAATAATGACTGAAAACTTCCCCACCTGGTGAAAGAAATAGACTTATAAGTCCAGGAAGCACACTGAATCCCATATAAAAAGAATCCAAAGAGGACTACACCAAAACACATCATAATTAAAATTCCAAGAGCAAAAGACAAAGAGATAATATTAAAAGCAGCAAGAGAAAAACAGTTATCTACAAGGGAGCACCCATACAATTTTCAGCTGATTTCTCAACAGAAACTATGCAGGCCAGATGGGAGTGGCAAGAAATATTCAAAGTAATGAAAAGCAAGAACCTACAACCAAGATTACTCTACCCAGCAAAGCTATCATTCGGAATTGAAGGGCAGATAAAGAGCTTCACAGATAAGAAAAAGCTAAAGAAGTTCATCACCAACAAACCAGTATTATATGAAATGCTGAAAGGTATTATTTAAGAAGAGGAAGTAGAAGAAAAAGTTAAAGATAAAAATTATGAACAATAAATACATATCTATCAATAAGTGAATGTAAAAATCAAGTGAATTAAAAATCTAATGAACAGAATAAACTGGTGAATATAATAGAATCAGGGGCATAGAAAAGGAGTGGACTGACAATTCTCAGGGGGAAAGGAGTGGGGGGGTTCAGGAAGAAACTGAACAAAAATCGTACACATATGGATGAGGACAGTGCAGGGGACATAAGGGCAGAGGGTGGAGTGGTAACTAGAGGAACATTTGTAATAATATGAACAATAAAGTTTAAATTTTAAAAAAAATAAATACAAATTGGGAAAAAAAGAAAAAGAAATTGTCAGGTTTTCCTCTGACACCTTCCCCTTTCAACACTTCTCCATAACATAGACTGAGCACAGCAGCATTTCTCCATCATTGAAGATATTTGATGTACAAAATTGAAAAGTAATGAGGTGAAAAAGATTAAGGGATTTTGAGTAACTCATAGCCCAGGAACTAAACAGGAGTAACTGAGTGAGTGCAAAATGGTCCTGAAATATAGGAAAATGAATGGTTATACCCTTGGGAATTATAGATCATATTTTCAAGCATTAAAACCAAACAATGCTTCTAAACTCACCTTAAAACTAATTTTAGAATTTTCATTATATTCCATTCTCAATGTGTCTTTTAACATTTACATGGATAAGGGAGGAACTATATAAACAGTTCTCTTCACACCAGGGCAATGTGCAGTGCATTTCCAATGCCAGTCCCTTAGGAACACCTGTCAGTTCTTCTGGTATTTATTTTCCCTTTAACAATAAAAGACACCACACCAAGATTAGAAGCCCCAATAATTAAGAAACACAAAAGAAAGAGCATCTATGACCTTAAACAATAAATATCTCCAATTTTATCTATAAATGGGCAATCTGGTTTATGTTATTTGAACTTAGTAAGTAGCAGATGGAAGTTTTTAAACCATATTTTAAGATATTTGTTGTTTATTTGTTATTGCTTAGACAGAGAAAAATAAAAATGAAATCCAACCCCCTCAATTTTACCAAGCCACACTAGGATAGCAGTCAAAAATTAAAATGTGATCTCCCAATGTGAGTTGTGAAATTTATAAATGCATGTCCTATATGGAGAGAATTTGAGAATACAAATGAGTATAATGAAAAATAATACCTAAGGATTTCTGCATCTAATGAAATATTATGATAAGCATTCTATAACATGGCTAAATATACTCTAAGATCTAATTTGTATATGAAACAGACATGTTCATGAATTTCTGTATAACTTTGCAATATGTTACATAATAATTTTCATTTGGTCAGCAAATATTTTAAAGCTAGTTATTGCTAGTCAGAGGTCTAAATAGTTGTTCAAAGGAACATTGGGCATAATAGAATGTCTCAAAAAAATAGCAGCACATAAAGAGTTTTATGAGAAAAAAAGACATAAAGATTAATGTAATATATACACTTGAACAACATTTTTAATGCTCTTGAAAAATGCTGTGTTGTGTGCATGCAACATTTGAATTAATAAAACACTACATATACTCCAAACATCTTTATGTAAAACTGAATATTTGATAGCGAGCCCTGAAGACCTTTCTGCACGTCTATGCCTGTTATGTCATCGTGTACATGAAAATCAGTTACTCCTGTCATTCTGAGCAGCACTGAGAAAATAGGGGAGCCTACTTTTAAGAAAGAAAAGAGACAGTCACACTCAACAGATTAAAAATGAATATAGCATTCCTTTTGGTTATTCTTTCTCACTGTGTGCTCTGTTGCTTAAGATAGGGAGAAGGAAAGATAAACAAGTCTTCCACAGATGTTTACTTGCTCTAGAAGCTACAATGAATTTAACAAGTGCCACCCACTCCCCTGCAGAAGCTTTTTTCAAAACTCTTACTTAGTTTTCGTAGATACTTAGACTCCTAGACCAACCCTTAAGAGAACTTACAGCCAAGACCGGTTTGGCTCAGTGGATAGAGCGTCGGTCTGCGGACTGAAAGGTCCCAGATTCGATTCCGGTTGGGGGCATGTACCTTGCTTGCGGGCACATCTCCACTGCGGGGTGTGCAGGAGGCGGCTGATCGATCTCTCTCATCAATGTTTCTGACTTTCTATCTCTCTCCCTTCCTCTCTGTAGAAAATCAATAAAATCTATTTAAAAAAAAAAAAGAGAGAGAGAACTTACAGCAATATCTCAGACAAAGGAAATGGGGTGTGGAGAACTGACAACTCAAAAGGCGTTACCTAATTATGTCAGATAGCAATGGCCTCCTGTTAGCTATTCCTGTTTCGTTTCCTTTTTAACATTCACCTTTAGTTTAAAAAGATAGAATATTCAGAATTTTTAACTAAAAAAGACCCTTTTGTTTCATTTTTCTCCCAGTAGAATAGTTCAAACTGAGAAAAGAACAAAGCTAAAAAGATTTAAAGAATGAGACCTTCACACAGCAGTTTAGTCTTTTCCTCATGATTCTTTACATTTATCTCATGAATTTTTTCTGAAACTACTGATTTAAAAATATAAGAGTTGCAGTTTTATTTCATATTTTTTGCATCTGTATAATGCTCTCCTACATATTATACACTGCTATACCTATTAATTGCATTTTTAATTTAAATATATTTTTATTCATTAATAGTTTAAGTCCATAGGCCACGCACATCTGAAGTAAGCAAATGAGTCCTTGGAATCAGTTTGCTGGACCTTGGGAAAGAGATGCTGCAATAAATATAATTGATAAACTGTGGGACTGAGGCCCTCTGCTGGCAGTTGTGAGGCATTATTTTTTTAAACCACAATAATACAAGAGGGAGGTGAAGTCTACTTAACATGAAGTATTCATTTCTACTTAGAACCCTTTATTACCTTCCTACGACTTTATTTCTTGGTCCTGCTAAATTATAAACAATTTGGGTCTTCCATTTTCACAGCAGTTGCTTTGCTTTTTGAAAAGAGAAAACATAAATATTAAGACTATTGGATGAAAAGATTAATTGTAATACTACTAATGTTTTAAAGCAAATTAAATTTGTTGGTAAATAATGCTTAAATTTTCTTCTATATGGCATATGAAGGTGTAGATATAAACACATCTTCATTATTTAGAATATGGAATTTAGTGTCAAAATTGAATAACATTTTGATAACATAATTACTAAAACATCTCTCATTTCTCCAGAAACTAGACTTGTTTCTATGTAATATATGTCTAAATAGCCTTCGAAGACAAGTTTCTATCTTAATGTCCAGAGCAATATTTTAAAGCTTGAAAATGCAATAGAAGTGGTTATCCTTCACTTCACTGCACCACTAACATCACCTGTGCATTCCTTCTATTAAAGTCATGTGATTATGACTGAAAGAAACCATAGAAGTAAATGTAGCCTAACACTTTCTTTCAAAAAAAAGAAAAAATGAGACCTAGAGTGGTGAACAACAGCCTCTGCCTGCTGGTTCATGCCAAGTCAGGGCTAGATGAACAATAATTCCTAAGACATTTCTAGGGAGATACCTCCTCAAGCAAGAGAAGAGCAAGGGACCACAAAGTTGCAGTTCTCCACAATAACCCAGCTCTGCTGTGGATTCAGAGAGACCCAATCCAAGACTGATTCCAGATATTCAAGCAGCAAGGAGAAAATTTGGATCCAGGGACCAGAAGCAATAATAACCATCATGACAAACATCACTGATCACTCAATATGTGCCAGGCAGGCACAATTCTAAGTACTTGACATGGGACAGCTTATATAATCATCACAGCAATTCTGAGTAATGGACAAAATTGCTAGTATAATTAATGAAACTGAGGCACAAAGAGATTGAGTCACTTCCCCACGGTAAGGTCACTTGGTCAGGTTCAAATCCATGCACTGTGAATCCCAAGCTCATGCTCTTAGCCCCACATTATGAAAAAAAAAACATAACAAGCCCTAAAATTGGTCCAACCCCAGTCAGGGCATATGGGGAAAGCAACCAATTATTTCTCTCTCTTTATGTCTCCCCCTCCCTTCCACTTTCTCTAAAATCAATGGGGAAAATCCTATATAATAAAAGCCTAATGTGATAAGTGTCCAGTTATCCATTCAAATGATCAAAGCACAATATGCTAATGATATGCTAAGGCTGCTTAACTGCTCACTATGACCTGCACTGACCACCAGGGGGTGGACCAGTCACTATGACATGCACAGGCCACCAGGGGGCAGATGCTCCAACTGGTAGGGTAACGTGGTGCTGGGGTCCAGCTGATCAAGACTGAACAAGATAGGCCTGACATGCCCTGAAGCCATCCCGCAGTCTCTCCCCAACTAACCAACCTCCCACGTCTCTCCCCAACCCCAATTGATCATGCACTGGTGGGTTCCCTCAGCCTGGCCTGTGCCCTATAGCAGTGATCGGCAAACTCATTAGTCAACAGAGCGGCAAACCACAGCTTACAAGCACCTGTAGTTAGCGAGCCGTAGTTTGCCAACCACTGCTCTATAGCAATCCAGGACTCCTCAGGGGATGTCAGAGAGCCAGTTTGGCCAGATTCCACAGACTAGCAGGAGGGACCCCACTGGAGTATGAATTCCTACACTGGGCCTCTAATAAAGAAATAAAATTAATATACAAACCTCACAGCCTATCAAACTGGGTATTATTTTTTTAAAGCTATTTTGATCTTAGAATCAAGTGAATATTCATACTTGTATTCCTATAAGATTTATAAGTTGTCCTTTTACTCACATAATTATTAAAATGATAGTATTTCTTTTCAGTTTCTTAGTAGTCCATTAACAAAATGTTAATAACATGTATACATTTAATGATTTGCATAATATTTATAAACCAGCTGTTGTTATTTACAAACTGTTGATGAATGAAACTGCAGTACCAATAATGGCTAATTGCTGAGATGAATGAACTAGAGCAAGCACTTACTTTGCAAGTGCCTTCAAACTTGAGCAGACTACTTGCTAAAAACATATTTACCCAAGGAGGGTGATACTATTCTTTCTCCTCTCCTGCAGCTCTTTTGCAGCTGCCTTAGAAGGTGTTGATGGAATCATGTTCCAAGTGTGATACACTTTTATTCCAAAATATTGTTAATTTTAATCTCAATTTCTCTAACAACAAGCTACAGATAATAACCCTTGTATAATAGATATCTGACAGAAAAATTATGGGCTGTTTGCCAAATAATTACTAGATTCCACACTCTAGTCCCAGGTATTTTACACTATTATAATCCTCATAATCTCACCATGTGACAAATAGAATATTGTAAATAAAGGAACTAGAGCAACAAAAATTTAATAATTAATAAAAAATAGCAGAAGAGGAGAAACCAAGATGACGGCATAGGTGATTGCCTAACTACCTCGCACAACAATTTCAAAACTACAACTAAAGGCAGAATGGACATCATCCAGAACCACAGGAAAGGTGGCTGAGTGGAAATTCTATAACTAAAAGGAAAGACAGGGGCTCATGGAGACTCAAAGGAGCTGCAAAAAGCTGAGGTATGGAGATGGACCCATGGAGTGGACGGGGCAGAGTGCCTGGCTGGCTTCCTCTAGCAGGAGGGAGACAGAAACTCCCAACTACACTGAACCCCACTTCCAACTGCACTGAACCCCAGTTCTGGGTGAGACTCATACAGGGAATCTAGAAAAGGGAGGAGTGCAGAGAAACTTAGGGGAGCCACGAAAGACAGAGGTCTGGAGGTGCGTAAGAAAGTGCACAGAACCCCAAACAAAAGGTATTCAAAGAGGACCACACCAAGACACATCATAATTATAATACCAAGAGCAAAAGACAAAGAGAGAATCTTAAAAGCAGCAAGAGATAAACAGTTATCTACAAGGGAGCACCCATATGATTTTCAGCTGATTTCTCAACAGAAACTAAACAGGCCAGATAGGAGTGGCAAGAAATATTCAAAGTGATGAAAAGCAAGAACCTACAACCAAGATTACTCTACCCAGCAAAGCTATCATTTAGAATTGAAGGGCAGATAAAGGGCTTTATAGATAAGAAAAAACTAAAAGAGTTCATCACCATCAAAGCAGTATTATATGAAATGCTGAAAGGTACTCTTTAAGAAGAGGAAGAAGAAGAAAAAGGTAAAGATAAAAATTAGGAACAACAAATACATATCTATCAACAAGTGAATCTAAAAATCAAGTGAATAAAAAATCTGATGAATAGAATAAACTGGTGAATATAATAGAATCAGGGGCATAGAAAGGGAGTGGACTGATAATTCTCAGGGGGAAAGGGATGAGGGAGGTGGAGGGAGAGACTAGACAAAAATTGTACACCTATGGATCAGGACAATGGGGGAGGTAAGGGCAGAGGGTGGGCTGGGAGCCAGGTAGGAGGGGAGCTATGGGGAGAATACAAAGGAAAATTGTAATAATCTGAACAATAAAGATTTATTTTAAAAAACTACAGCAGAAAAAAAGCTATCATAACTTAGATTTTCTCACGTCATATTCCAGCTATCAGATAACTGAACCCTGAATAGGAAAACAAAACAGATCATATCCTTAAGTAATTAGTGATTCTTTGCTTGTCATGGTCTCTATAAAAGATTCAGAAACTAGATGGCACCAGTCCTGCATACCAACAAAAGGTTCAAGACCACCAAAACAGGATTTGTAAGTAAAGTGCCTGAGAAACTATTTTGCTTTCCCACCCCAAACTCATGTGGGAACACTTAGACCCTTATCAAATCTGTCATCTGCAGAAAATTTTAAAGAGAGGGACTGAAGAAAAAAGGGAAGGTGAGGATTAGGAGAGATTAGGAGGAGAGAGGACCACGATGTACTCTGAAGCCTATAGAAAAGGGTACTGATGGTCTAAACAAGAAGCTGGACATATCTCCTCTAGAGTTTGGAAATCACAGCTACTAACATCAGACCCACACCTGATTTTGCCTGGCGCTGACCATGTCTGGTCTGTATCTAATGGCAGAGAGTTCAGAGAGATTATCCCATTGAACTCAATGTATTTTTCAATATTATTTTTATTGATTTTTAGAGAGGAAGGGAGAAGTAGGGAAAAATAGAAACATGAATGATGAGAATCATTGTTTGGCTGCCTCCTGCACACCCCTACTGGGAATCAAGCCCCAACCAAGATATATATATGTATCCTTGACTGGAATCAAACCTAGGACCCTTCAATCCACAAGCTGACATTCTATTCACTGAACCAACCCAGCCAGGTCTGAACCTAATGTATTCTTGACACAAAAGACAATTGGCTTTGATGTTGTCCTGCACAGGAAAACTGGCTTTCCACGTGAGATAAACCAGCAGGGAGTAGGCCTTCTAAATTACTAAGAGCTGAAAAAAGAGCTATAAACAGCCAAAAAATATGTTCACCAGCAAGTCAAGAAAATGTAGGTGCTAGATCTTCAACAATGGAGGAAGGAAGGTGTGGTGTTCTCCAAAGAGCACACAAAAGCACTGTTTCCAGTAAAAGGTGACCTAGCATATCAGCCATAGACAGAGGAAACCAACACAAATCAGTACCAGACAAGTAATATCCACACACACACACACACACACACACATACTTACATACATATGCATATACTTAGAGGCCGAATGCATGAAATTCTTACAAGAGTAGGCATTTCTTCCCCTGGCTGCAGGCAACAGCTTCCTCTGGCACCCAGACCAGGGCTTCCCTCGAAGCCCTGGCTTCGTCAGGAAGGTCATCTGGTCTAATTAGCATATTATGCTTTTATTATTATAGATTATTATAGATACCTGCCCTCCCCACACCTCTTTCCACCCTAGATGAAAAATGAGAGGCAGCTTCCAAAGGAGGAGGAGAAGCACCCTCTGGAGAAATCAAGAAGCTAACCAGGTCTCTTTTTCTCAGCTGATAGCCCAATCTAAGGACGAGAAAAAATTTTAATTTTAATGAACTTGAAAATTCTAGTTCATTAAAATAAATATTTAAATGACCTGAGATTGTCCAGAACTACATGAACCTACAAGTAACTTGAAAAGTCATGAAACTAGCCTTAAGTTTATTCATGGGGCAAGAGGAGAGGTGGCTCGAGTAAGATTTCAACGAATAATGGGAGATGAAAATGAAGTTGCTTCATGACTGTACACTTTGTGTCCCACCATTTCTACATGTTAGTATAGAATGATTCTACACTGAACCAAAACGAAATGCTCATTTATTGTGCAAAATGTAATAGCATCTATAGATGATAATGCATCAAGTATTTTGTGTGTCACATATCAGTTGGATATCTACAATATGAAAAAAGGCAAGTTTTTATTATGATTCTTCCATGAAAGAGGCATTGTTAAGTAACGGTCCTCAGCTTTATAATGTGAACATCAATCAGTCTGAAGGTATTGATTAAATTCTTCTAAACTTTCTCTCTCTCTCAAAGGAGTATAAATTCTAACGAAAGAGGATTAAAAGAAATGTCTCTGGCTCCAAATAAAAAGTACCAGTTTTGAAATTTTAAAAATTGAATATTAGAGAGGTTAGCAACACTTTTTTAATATAAAGTTGAATTTTATAAGTGTGTGAATTTTGTTTTTGTTTTTTAAGGGAGGGAGAAATAGAGAGAGAGAGAAATGTAGATGTGAGGGAGAAACATCCATCGGTTGCCTCCCACATGCATCTACTGAGGATCCAACCTGCTACCTAGGTATGTGCTCTAACTGGGAATTGAACCCATGATCAGCACAAGACGAAATACCAACCAACCGATCCATGCCAACCTGGGCTAAAAATGTGTTTCATTATTCAAGTAAACTTAGTTTTGTTTCAAAATAATATGCGCCTTATGCCTGAAAATTAGAAGAATAGTTGATACTGGAAAATTCTGAAAAAGAGCAATCCCTATTGATTGATCCCTACAGATACTATACTTATTTATTCAAATGAGCAGATGGCCCAAATTTATTTATGCATCATAAATATTTCAGTGATAGAAACAAAATAAAGCAGCAACCTAAACACCAAAGAAAACAACACCACAGAAACTGCTAATAGCATATGAAGCTTTTAACCTCTTTCATGTAAATATATTTTTCATATTTTTTTTAAGTCTAACTGTTCCTAACAACCATGCATTATATTCCCCCTTCAGGGTTCACTAACACATGTTAAGAAAGTGCCATAAAATAATTTACTCAAATGCTCTATTATAAAAATCACTTTAATAAAAACAAAGCTATTAAATTTAATAACTAATTCTATTAGTGGAATAATTAATAACTATTAAATAATTAAATTATCATCCACAAATAAGTTTACATTTTCTTGCTATTTTTATCTCCAAAAAATGTTAAAACAGAAACTTAAAAAGCATTAAGAATCACAAATATACCATCTGATTCTTTTTTAAGTGAAGAGGTATTAAAAAAGAAAGAAGCAAGATTGAGAGAAAGGAAGCTGAGAAAAGCCTTAACTGAATAAAGTAATAATATATCAAGTGGTATATAAACTAAAATATATAAAGATGGTTGCAATTTCAATAAGAGCAACAAACATTTGATTTACAGAGCTGCAATAAAGTTGGATCAATGGAACTCACTAACTAGAGTTTATTGACACTATAGAGGGCGGGGCGGGGGGACTCTTTCTAACCTGAGGTTCCAAAATGGAAGAATAAGTCTTGGAGATACTAGAAGCTACCTTGCCAATAGGATAATGAAGCCAGGATAAGGATACACTCAAAGGAAAGCAGGAGAGGAAGATTCCTGTCAACATATTTGACCTCTTGGATTCAACAGGACCTGTAGAAGACAGCCCTGAGACTTTCATTTATAGAGCCAATAAAGCCCTTGAAAGTGTGCTGATTAATACAATTCACGTGAAATTTATTCCACCAGTAATTAGAAAATAGAAACAGATTGAGTATTTGTGTTGTAGTGGCTCCAAAGATGTTCGTGTTCCAATCCCTGGAACTTGTGAACATTTCACCTTCCCTGGTAAAAGACACTTTGTAGATGAGATACAAGTAGAGATTTGGGGCTGAGGCAATGATCAGGGGAGGACCAATGTAATCACAAGGGAGAAGCAGGAGGAGTCAGAGTCAGAAAGAGAGAAAGTCAGTTGCAGAGACTGGAAGAGAAAAGTAGAGATTAGAGGAATGAGCTTTGAAGGTAGAGGAAAGGGCCCTGAGCCAAGGAACACAGGTGGCCTCTAGAAAATGAAACAGATGCTCTCCCTCAGCTTCCTGGAGGAATCAGCCATGCCGACATCTTGACTTTAGCCCAGTGAAACCGATTTCAGACATTTGGCCTCATAACTGTATTATTTGTGTTATTTTATTAATTTTTTATTATTTTTTTATTATTTATCTTAGAGAGAAAGGAAGAAGAAAGAGGGAGGATGGAAGGGAGGGAGGGAGGGAAATATTAATTTATTATTCTATTTATCATTGGTTTATTCCTGTACATGACCTGACCTGGGATGGAACTGCAACCTTGGCATATCCGGACAATGCTCTAAATCTAACCAACCGAGCTACCTGGCCAGAGCCATTTGTGTTATTTTAAACCATCAAGTTTCTTATACTCTGTTATAGCAGCCATTGGAAACCAATACAGTAGAACATTTCATGGGAATATTTTGGGTACTATCCAATATCCTATACATAATTAAGAACATTATCCTTCTAAGAAAGCTAAAATTGGATTTTGGTATGTTGAATTGAAAAATAGAATAGTAAAATATCCAGCCCTAAATCTTGGTTTCTAAATACCATTCTCCATTAAGAGAAGCAAAGCCCATTAGAGAAATGTCTGATTCTGGGGCTGAAGTTGGGAACATACAAGATGAGTCTGGAACATCATTTTATGTGAGAAACTAATAATAATAAATTACACAGGCTCTAGTATGAAGGAACATCCACTGACCAGACCAAGAACAATGTGAACATCAAAATAAATAAGAAAATTAAAGTCCATTTTAATAGTAATTTGTGAGCCCATATTAATAAGTAAATAATTTGTGAGTCCATATCAATATAAATAAGTAATTAGATGAGTAAATAAGAACCTTGCACTAGAATGGCAATTATAAGTATAGAAGGAATGCTTAAATTAAAAAAAATTAATCTTGGCAATCTTTATCATAACAATTCAGCCAAAATATAGCAATAGATACTAAAACTAATGGGTGACAGTTTGACAAAGAATGAGATATTTACTTGACACAACACAGAGAAGATTAGCATGGTCCTATGTAAGGAGGACATGAAAATTCATGAAGCATTCCATATTTTTTTACAAAGATGCATATACATATTTAGATTTACTAATAAAAAGTATTAACAAAACTGCAAAAAGAAAATAAAAGAATATCATTAAGCTAGCCCTGAAAGCCAATCTACCTCTGCACAGAAATTCTTCCCAAATACTTAATAATTATTAAGAGAAATGAGTAACTTTACAGTAGAGAAACCTGAGAGATGCCAGTATAATCAAGGATTCAGAATGATCACCACCAATACCGGAACAAATTAAAATCAGAGAGCACCTAATGATATGCAATAATAGGAAGACACCATCACTTGTTTCTGTAAGATACCTACCACATATGCATAATCTAAAGTTAATTGTGAGGAAACCTCAGATATACCCAAATTGAGAGCTATTATACCAAATAAAGGGTCTAAGAAAGCCAAGGATGACTGAGATTCAAGGCTGAAGGAGATTAAAGGGAAACTAAATGCAACACATGATCCTTGGCTGCATTCTTTTGCTATAAAACATACTATTGGAACAACTGCCAAAATGTGGATGAGGTTGAAAACCAGCTAGAAGGAATGTGGCAATGTTAGTTTCTTGATTTGGATACTGAGATGGCATTTAGGGTGGAGCATGTCCTTGCTTTTGGCATCACACGAAAGTATTGGAATGTATCAGACATCAGGTCAGCAACTTACAAGTGGTTCAGAGAAAAAAATTAATTGTACCATACTTGCAAATTTTCCACAAATTTAAAATTATTTCAAAGTAAAGTAAAAAATATTTAATACTATGGTTAATTTTTTTTGAAAAAATAAGCCCAGAAACTACAGTTAAATTTGTGCAGCCATACTGCCATAGTCAACACATGAACAGACAAGGTTGGTTATGTTGTCTTAATTATGCCTACTCCTAACAACCAAACAAATCCCCAAAATTAAGTATATAAGTTAAAAGCCTTGGCATAGTGGCTCAATTGGTTGGAGTGTCATCCAATACACGAAAAGTTGTGGGTTCAACTCCTGGTCAGGGCATATTCCTAGGAGGCAAGATCAATCCTAGTGAGGGGCACATATGAGCAGGAGCATATCAATGTTTCTCCCTCCATATTTCTCTCTTCATTCTCTAAAATCAATAAATACATATTCTTGGGTGAGGATTAAAAAATAAGTAAAAATAAAAGGTCACTTTATGACATCTGAAGGTGCACTAGCCAGGACAGATTTTTTTTTAATTAAATCTTAATTATTCAGATTATTACATTTGTTACTCTTTTTTCCCTTCCATAGCTCCCCTCCACCCAGCTACCACCCCTACCTCTACACTTACCTCCCTCCCATTGACTTCATCCATAGGTGTGTGATTTTTGTCCAGTCTCTCCCTGTACACCCCTCATCCCTTTCCCCCTGAGAATTATCATTCCACTCCCTTTCTGTGCTCCTGATTCTATTATATTCACCAGTTTATTCTGTTCATCAGATTTTTTATTCACTTGATTTTTAGATTCACTTGTTGATAGATATGTATTTTTTGTTTATAATTTTTTATCTTTTATCTTTTTCTTCTTCCTCTTCAAAAAGAATACCTTTCAGCATTTCATATAACACTGGTTTGTAGTTGATGAACTCCTTTAGCTTTTTCTTATCTGTGAAGCTCTTTATCTGCCCTTCAATTCTGAATGATAGCTTTGCTGGATAGAGTATTCTTGGTTTAGGTTCTTGCTATTCATCACTTTGAATATTTCTTGCCACTCCCATCTGGCCTCATCGTTTCTGTTGAGAAATCAGCAGACAGTCGTATGGGTACTCCCTTGTAGGTAATTAACTGTTTTTCTCTTGCTGCTTTTAATATTCTCTCTGTCTTTTGCTCTTGGTATTTTAATTATGATGTGACTTGGTGTGGTCCTCTTTGGATTCCTTTTATATGGGATTCGGTGTGCTTCCTGGACTTGTAAGTCTATTTCTTTTACCAGATGTGGGAAGTTTTCAGTCATTATTTCTTTAAATAGGTTTTCAGTATCTTGCTCTCTCTCTTCTTCTGGCACCCCCATAATTCTGATGTTGGTACACTTGAAGCTGTCCCAGAGGCTCCTTATGTTATCTTCACATTTTTGGATTATTTTTTCTTCTTGCTTTTCCAGTTGAGTGTTTTCTGATTCTTTATATTTCGAATTTTTGACTTGATTCTTGCCTTCCTCTAGTCTGCTGTTAGGTTTCTGTATAATATTTTTTATTTCAGTCAGTGTATGTTTAATTTCTAGTTGTTCCTTTTCCATCTCTAGTTAGACCTTTTCCATCTCTTTTTCATCTCCTCTTGGGTCTTGCTAACTTTACCCATCTTTTCTAGGATATTCTTGAAAAACCTTATAACTATGGTTTTGAGTTCTATTTCCAGTCATTTGTTTTCCTCCATTTCTTTTGTTTGTGATCTCTTCATTTGTCTCCGCATTTTTACTATGCCTGGAGAACTTCGGTGTTGGATTCTGCCTTATGATACAAGACTTCCAAAACTACAAAAGCCTCTCTGTTGAGCTTGGGATGGGTGGAGTCTCAGGGCTTAACAGACCACCTGGCCTTCCAGTTGGCCCTGCCCTCCATAGCCCCTGAGTCTCTCTTGACTGGGTAATAGCTGGAGCAATACCTGTGTGCGCACCCGCGAACTATCTCACAGTGCCTCTAGACTGCTGCCTTTCTGGCTCCCCTGCACTCTGAGACCATATAAATCTGGGTCCCCAGGGTTTCTCTCGAAACAGTGGTTTAGTGAAGTTAGAAGTGGCGCAGTTGAGAGGCTCAGTCTCCTGCCCACTTATGAAAGCCAGTGGCACAATCAGCAGTCAGTCTTCTGCATGCAGTGCTGTGCACACCACCAGACTTCTGCCCTTTTGTGACTCTCCAAAACTTCCGTGCACTTCTCTCTTTTCACAGTCCAAACTCCCCCCTTATGAGTTTCGGCTGGATCTGGGATTTAGTGTTGTAGGATAAGGGGTTCAATGCCATTGGAAGTCTCTGTTTCCCCCCTGCCAGAGAAAGCCAGCCAGGTTCTCAGGCACCCGCTCTCTCCATGCGCATCTCTGTACTTCAGCTTTTTGCAGCTCCTCTGGGTCTCTGCTGTGAGCCCCTCTCATTCCTTCTAGTTGTAGAATTTCCACTCAGCCAGCTTTCCTGTGGTTCTGGATGATGCCCGTTCTTTTAGTTGTAGTTTTAAAATTGTTGTTTGAGGCAGCAGTGTAGGTGTTTACCTATGCCGCCATCTTGGATTCTCCCCTAGCCAGGACTGTTTCCTCATTCAGACATCCGCTACTGACACTGATGCAGTAACAAGGATTTCCAATCTTTTCACATAGAAAACATGACCAATAGTTGTGTGTAAAGCATCCATTACTCTTTCCTCTTTTCTAATGAAATCCCACTCTTATTCAGGCATCAACTCTTCCCACCATTATCAATATTTTTTCATAGAAACTGATAGACCCTAGCATCAATTAGGCCTCCTTGTCAAAGAGCATTGCCATCCCCCATATTACAGATCGGTTCAGCTTATTCAATTTGCTTGTGGTGGTCCTATAGCCTCAAAAAAATTGGTTCAAAAATCAGCTTGTAACCTAATAAAGGTCAGTAAGTTATGAAGCAAAAGCAAAATAGAGTCCCTCTTATTCTCTCTATGCCCATACTATGGAGCCTAGAACTTCCAAAGGCATTTTGCAAAGCTGACTCAGGAAAAAACTATTGTACTAAAAGGAACAAAGCCAAGGAACTGCAGAGAAAAGAAGTCATACTCACAGAGTTAAGCCGGCCCTAAACCCTTCCTTTGTGACTCAATTTAAAGCAGAGGCATTGAAGTGAAATTTGTTACTTTCTTCCCAAAGTATAGCAACTGGTCAGTCTGTAATTTCAGTTTTGAAAAGTTGTCACACACAGGCCGGTCTTTCCAGGTAATTTCTTATTTTGTTCCCCCTCTGAAGCCTAATATGAGCCTAGGGAGGGGAAGAGAAGTGAAGACAAGGGAAAGATGATAAATTAATCTATTACTTGAATAGAAGTCTGGACTTAGATAGGTATCTACATGTACATTTAGAAGGGGGAAAGTTTTTTCATTTATTAACAAGTATACATATGGCAGTATGCAGATGTTTTATACTGTGAATTCATTTGATCTTATAAAATATTTGTGAGGAATCATTGTTACTATCCGGTTTCCTCGAAAGTAAGACATCCCCTGAAAATAAAACCTACTTCCAGTTTTGCCTCTCACTGTAATATAAGGCACCCCCCCAAAAAAAATAAGACCTCCCCGATAATAAGGCTTCCCCCGAACATAAGGCCTCCCCAGAATATGAGGCCTCCAAAGCTACAGCTCAGGCTACACTGTGGCCAATCAGTGAGCTGGTTTGTGATGACAACTACTACCATACCTTATACGGGTAATAAATTTCCTTTTTTTTTTTTTTGTTCAACAATAAATGTGTACCATATTCTTCTTCATGGAAAAATAAGACATTCCCTGAAAATAAGACCTAGAGCATCTTTGGGAGTAAAAATTAATATAATAAGACACTGTCTTATTTTCAGGGAAACAGGGTATATCCCCATTGTCAGTTAAAGAAATTGAAGTACATAAAGGTTAACTAGCAGGCCTAAGGTCACAGCTAGCAAGCAACAAGCCAAGATTCAAATTATTATGTTATATTAATGCCAGAGAGAGAAAAGATCATTTAATGAGGATATGTTAATACTATGTATTATATACTATAGGATATGACATATGAAAACCTAAGATTTGCATCAAAGAAGGTCAGTATTTCTCAAATATGAGAAGAAAAATAAAGAGAACTATTAATCATTTATCTAAGATTAGTGCCCTGGTGCATTGATTTGTGCACATTGAAAGGAAATTAATTAGAAGGTGGCTGTTGGGGCGGGACTGAGCAGGACTGGGCGGTATTAGGTGAGACAGGCTGGACATGCCCTGGAGCCAACTTCCCACAGCCCCTCCTCTGCCAGATGCATCTGGAGCAGAAAAGCGGGATCCCTCTGGCACGTGGGGGGTCCCTGGCCTGTAGGAACTGAACCAAAACCAGCTCTCCAATATCCCTCAAGGGGTCCCAGATTGTGAGAGGGCAGTTCACCACAGCTCAGCAGCTCTTGCATTGAGTGTCTGCCCCCTGGTGATCAGTGTGTGTCATAGCTACCAGTCAGATAGGTGGTTGGACAGTCACTTAGCTTTATATATAGTATATAGATAGATAATTACTGTATATCTATGTTCATGTAAAACCAACACTTGAGCATATAGTAGCCCAAATTCAGTAATCATAAAGTATGATGTATTACAGTAGAAAAGCCTGTTAAAAAGAAAAAAGAAAACAACTTCTTATTAAAAATAGAGGTGGCCCTACCTGTTTTTGCTCAGTGGTTAGAGCATTGGCCTGCAGACAGAAGAGTCCTGGGTTTGATTCCAGTCAAGGCCTCAGTTGCAGGCTCCTCCTGGCCCAAGCCCTGGTAGGGACACGTTCAGGAAGCAACAATCAATGTGTTTCTTTCACACCAATATTTCTATCTGTCTTTCCCTCTCTTCCATTCTCTCTGAAAATCAATGGAAAAATGTCCTTGGGTGAAGATTAAAAAAAAAAAATAGAAGGTGTTTAGGTATATAATAGAAAATCTGAATAATTTTAGTCATCAACTAAGAAACGGTATCAGACACAATTTTCATTTTTGTTCCATACATTGGGTGCTGTTACTCACTGAAGTCTGCCTAATTGATACCTAAGTTTCTTTTCTCATCACCTTTACTGACTTAGGTTATAGTTCCCAGAAAAGGTTGTTCTAACAAATATTCTCCAGGCTTGGGAGAAAAGGAAAAGAAGGAGGTAGACCTCTGAACCAAGGGTAAAGGAAGCCCTGTGTTTTCCTGGAATAAATCCTCCTTTAAGGTAGATATAATAGAGAAGATGAGTAAGAAGGGACCTTTCTTCAACCCATGATGACTGAAGTGCTTAATGATGCCTTCAAATATTTAAATGCTGCATTGTCTAAATTTTAAAAGGACAAACATAATATTGAGCGTTCAGGAAAGTTAACAGCATAATTTAAACTGGTTTTGCTTGCTACAAGAAAATTGATCAGAAACAAATCATCAATAAAACTTCCCTGGGCAGTTTTTAAGCTTCCTGGCTCTTTCAAATCAGTCCCTAAGCCCAGTTAAATTCTAAGAAGGCAATCAACATTACTGTTAAATTATTTTGCTGCTGCTGTAGTTAGCATCTTCACTTCATGTCAAATATATGTTACCTTTACTTTTTAAGTTTTCTCTCCATTTCTTGTGTCTGAAAACGTGCCATTACATTTATAGTCTACACAGCATAAACAAAGAAGTTTGGGTCAAGTTTAAATGCCGTAGAGTGGGAGTCCTAAACAGAGCTTGCGTTGATCACGCTAATCTGCCTTATGCATGCTGCCTGGGGAGGGTGAATGTGCGGTTGGTTCCCCTTGCTCAGAGGCCTCGGTTCACTTTCCTCCACTGGCTTCGCTGAGTACAAGTTCTTGAGGCACTGTTCTCAGATTTCCTTTAGCAAGGAATGTCTTCTGTCTTCCCAGGGTCTTGTCCACTTTTTAAAAGTGCATCGCCAAGTGTTCCTTCCCTGACATAGAAGGGACATTAACTAAAATCAAAAGGACTAGGTTTTAATCCAGTCTTGTATTCGGCTTGCTGTGTAATCTTGGGTAAGCTATTAAACTTCTTTCAGTATCACTTTGTTTCTTCAAGCTCAAGGTTGAACTGCAGGAAACATTAAAAACTGACACCTAACCCTAGCCAATTTGGCTCAGGGGATAAAGCATTGGACTGCAGACCAAAAGGCCCCAGATCCAGTTCCAATCAGGGGCTCAGACATTGGCTCCAAGCTCTATCCGTGGCCCTAGTTGGGGTGCATGCAGAAGGAAACCAATCAACCGATGTTTCTCTCTCTGCCTCTCCCTCTCCCTCCCACTCTCTAAAAAGCCATTGAAAAATATCCTCAGACAAGGGTTAACAATGAGACAAAAAAATAAAAAAAGAACCTGATTCCTGTCCCCACTGGTGTGGTGCAGTAGTTGAGTGTAGGCCCATGAATGGAGAGGTTACTGGTTCAGTCCCAGTTGGACTCATGCCTAATTGCAGACTTGATCCCCAGTAGAAAGCATGCAGGAGGCAGCCAATCAATGATTCTCTCTCATCATTGATGTTTCTGTCTCTCTCTCCCTCTCTTCCTCTCTCTGAAATTAATAAGAACATTAAAAAAAAAAAAACTTAGCCCTAATAGCTCTTTGACCATGTTTTCTTTGACCACGACAGTATTTTTATTTTTTTAATATTTTTAATTATTTGCCAACATTTAACATTAAGTAGAATGTTACTCAAGCATACAGATAAACCATTTTTCTAAATCTATATAGCACTTATAAAATGATTTTATTAATAACTTTGTTGTTGGTTTATTATTTTATCTTTGCTTTTGTAATACACTAAAGGCCCGGTGAACAAATTTGTGCACCAGTGGGTTCTCTCGGCCTGGCCTGCGAGATGGAGCCAAAACCAGCTCTTCAACATCCCCCAAGGGGTCCTAGATTGTGAGAGGGTGCAGGCCAGGCTGAGAGATCCCACCAGTGCACAATCAAGGCCGGAGAGGGACACATGAAGTTGGCCAGGTGGGGACCGTGGGAGGGCTCCAGAGTCTGTCCAGCCTATCTTGCTCAGTCCTAATCAGCTGGACCCCAGTAGCAAGCTGCCCTCTGGTGGTCAGTGCACATCATAGCGAGCGGTTGAGCAGCCTTAGCGTATCATTAACATATTACACTTTGGTTGAACAGCTGACCAGACAACTAGACACTTAGCATTTTAGGCTTTTATTATATAGGACTAGTGGCCTGGTGCACAAAATTTGTGCATATTAAAAGTGGATTAATTAGATAAACCAAGATAGAGGCATAGGTGAACACCTAAACTGCTGCCTCGCACAACATTTTCAAAATTACAACTAAAAGACAGAACGGACACCATCCAGAACAACAGGAAAGCTGGATGAGTGAAAATTCTACAACTAGTAGTAAAGAGAGAGACTCACGAAGACTCAGAGGAGCTATAAAAAGCTGAGGTATGGAGACACACTCGAGGAGAGGACAGGGGGAGGAAGGTCTGGCTGGCTTCTTCTAGAGCAGTGGTTCTCAACCTTCCTAATGCTGCGACTCTGTAATACAGCTCCTCATGTGGTGGTGACCCCAACCATAAAATTATTTCCATTGCTACTTCATAACTGTAATTTTGCTACTGTTATGAACTATAATGTAAATATCTGATATGCAGGATGCATTTTCATTGTTACAAATTGAACATAATTAAAGCATAGTGATTAATCACAAAAATAATATGTAATTATATATTGTGAAATATTTATTTCTAATTACAAATAAATGAAATTTTGTCTTGAATTGTGGTGTAGCATGGGTAACAGTCTTCATATGACAACAGTAAACTACATTGCTATACTTTGCTACACTGAGGAGCGGTCTGTTGGTTCCTAAGACCATGAAAAATAGGTGTTTTCTGCTGGTTTTAGGCGACCCCTGTGAAAGGGTCGTTCGACCCCCAAAGGTTGAGAACCGCTGCTCTAACAGGAGGGAGACAGAAATTCCCGACTGTACTGAACCACTCTTCTGACTGCACTGAACCCTAGTTTCAGGCAAGACTCATATGGGGAGTCTGGACTGTTGTGAAAAGGAAAGAATGCAGAAAATCTTAGGGGAGCCGCGAAAGACAGAGGTCTGGGGGCTCGCAAAAGTGCATGTGAAAGTGCGTGCAAACATGCACACACAGAGCACTAACTGCTGACTGTGACTGGCTTTCTCTAGTGAGAGGAAAACAGAACCTCCCAACAGCACTAAATCCCAGTTTTGGGCGAGACCCTGGGGACCCAGACTAATACGGGTCCTTAGAGTGCACGGAAACTCAGGGGAACTGGAAAGGCAGAAGTTTGGAGGCAAGCATGCATGAGCAGACACAGCTGATCCTCACAACCAACTGACCTGGAGGTCAATTCCCTCCAGTGATACCAACAACAATCACGAATTAACTACACCAAGACTGTACACATAGTTCACAAAGGGGTGCACCAAGAGAGTCCACCTCAGGTAACTGGGGAGGAGAGCTACTGGGCCGCATAGGACACCTAGCACACAAAGCTACTCTACCAAATCAGGGATGCAGCAAAATATGCAGAGACAAAAGAGTAGATCATAAATGAGAGAAATGGAGGAAAACAAACAACTGGATATAGAGTTCAAAACCATGGTTATAAGATTTTTTTAAGAATTTCCTAGAAAAAAATGGATAAATTTACTGAGACCCTCGAGGATATAAAAAATGACCAACCAGAATTAAGCATACACTGACTGAAATAAAAAATATTATACAAAGACCTAACAGAAGACTAAAGGATCACAAGAATCGAGTCAAAGATTTGAAATTCAAAAAAGCAAAATACACTCCACTGGGGAAAAATAAATAAATAAATAAATAAATAAATAAATAAATAAATAAATAAAGTAAACATAGTGTAAGGAGCCTCTGGGACAACTTCGAGCATACCAACATCAGAATTGTGGGGGTGCCAGAAGAAGAGAGAGAGCAAGATACTGAAAACCTATTGGAAGAAATAATGACTGAAAACTTTCCCCACCTGGTGAAAAGAAATAGACTTACAAGTCCAGGAAGTACACAGAACCCCAAACAAAAGGAACCTAAAGAGGACCACAGCAAGACACATCTTTTTTACCAAGAGCAAAAGACAAAGAGAATATTAAAAGCAGCAAGAGAAAAACAGTTAATTACCTACAAGAGAGCACCCATATGATTGTTAACAGAAACTATGCAGGCCAGAAGGGAGTGGCAAGAAATATTCAAAGTGATGAATAGCAAGAACCTACAACCAAGATTACTCTACCCAGCAAAGCTATCATTCAGAATTGAAGGTCAGATGAAGAGCTTCACAGATAAGAAAAAACTAAAGGAGTTCATCACCACCAAACCAGTATTATATGAAATACTGAAAGATATTCTTTAAGAAGAGGAAGAAGAAGAAAATGGTAAAGTAAAAATTATGAACAAGAAATACATATCTATCAACAAATGAATTTAAAGATCAAGTGAATTGAAAATCTGATGATCAGAATAAACTGGTTAATATAAAAGAATTAGGGGCATAGAAAGGGAGTGGACTAATAATTCTCAGGGGGAAAGATGTGAGGGGGGTGCAGGGAGAGACTGGACAAAAATCATACACCTATGAATGAGGACAATGCGGGAAGTAGATAAGGGCAAAGGGTGGGGTGGGAGCCAGAAGGAGGGGAGCTATGGGGGGAAAAAAGAGAAACAATTGTAATAATCTGAACAATAAAGATTTATTAAATTTAAAAAGTGGGTTAATTAGGGGAAATACTTCAATATTGTTGCTTGTTCTTCCTCTATAATAGAAGTGTGAGAGATAAAAGAAAATTAGTAAAATGTGTATGAAAATGTTCCTCCTGTCAGAGTCTGGGGTGCACTGCAGAACCCAGAGTCAAGTCCCCGCACACCTGGGGCACCTCAAAATCACGCGAGACCCAGACCCAGCCAGCCCCACCCCCATCAAGCCCCACAGGTGGGGGGATGCAGCCTCAGGTCCCCCTGCCCAGTGCCAGGTAAGGGGTACAGCCTCAGGTCCCCCAGCCTGGCACTGGTGGCATAACTTGAGGTCCTCCATCAAACCCCACTGGGCAGGGGGCATGGCCTCAGGTCCCTCAGCCTGGCACTGGGGCAGAGGTTGTGGCCTGAGGTCCCCCATAAAGCCCTGCCACACGGGGGGTACAGCCTGAGGTTCCCCGTCAAGCCCCACTGGGAGAGAGCACAGCCTAAGGTCCCCCAGCCCAGCATTGGATGGGGGGTATAGCCTGAGGTCCCCCAGCCTGATACCAGGATGAGGGGTGCAGCCTGAGGTCCCCTGTCAAGCCTTACCAGGCAGGGGACACAGGCTCAGGACCCTTGCCTCCGCCCAGTGCCACACAGCCTTAGGTCCCTGCTGATAGCTCCTTAAGGCTCATTACACGAACTCGGACTCTGCTGTGGGTGCAGCCATCTTGTGTTATGAAAACCCTGCCTCTGCTGTGGGAGGCACCATCTTGGTGACAGTGTGATAGTCAATTTGCAATATTTTATAATGCATTTTCCAGAAATGAATTGAAAAAAGTGAGGATTTCCTATGATTTTGTGATTTTATAAATTCAGTAGAGACCCGGTGCATGAAATTCATGCACGGATGTAGGGGGTGTCCTTCAGCCCAGCCTGCTTCCTTTCCAATCTAGGACATCCCTCTCACAATCTAGGACTGCTGGCTCCCAACTGCTCACCTGCCTGCCTTCCTGATTGCCCCTAACTGCTTCTGCCTGCCAACCTGATCACCCCCTAACCACTCCCCTGCCAGCCTGATTGATGCCTAACTGTTCCCCTGCCAGCCTATTTGCCCCTAACTATCCTTCCCTGTCGGCCTGGTCACCCCCAACTGCCCTTCCTTGCAGGCCCCGTCACCCCCAGCTTCCCTCCTTTTTCAGCCTGTTCACCCCTAACTACCCTCCCCTATAGGCTTGATCACGCCCCAATTGCTGTCCCTTGCAGACCTGGTTCTTCCCAACTGCCCTCCCCTGCTAAACATCTTGTGGTGGCCATCTTGTGTCCACATGTGGGCAGGATCTTTTGATTACATGGGGGCAGTTATCTTGTGTGTTGGAGTGATGGTCAATCTGCATATTACTCTTTTATTAGATAGGATAGGGGCCTGGTACATGGGTGGGGGCCAGCTGGTTGGCCCTGAAGGGTGTCCTGGATCAGGGTGGGTGTTCCCTTGGGGCATGGGGTGGCCTGGGCAAGGGGCTTGTGGTGGTTTGCAGGCTGGCCATGCCCCCCAGCCACCTAAGTGGAGGCCCTGGTATCTGGGATTTATTTATCTTCTACAATTGAAACTTTGTAGCCTGGAGCTGAGCCAAGTTTTCTGCTCTCACAGCCACTGAAACTTTGTTGCCTTAAGCAGAGGCCTCCACCTGCCAGGCTTTGAGGAAATTTTGACTTCCTCCATAGCTAGGGGCAACCAAGCCTTCATCCTGCTCTCTCTGTGGCCTTAGCTATCTTGGTTGAGTTAATTTTCATACTCACTCTGATTGGCTGGTGGACGTGGCTGGTGGGCATGGCTGGTGGGTATAGCGGAGATACAGTCAATTTGCATATTACTCTAAACTAGACTTAATTCTTGGTATAATTTGTTTTGATTTCAGACTTTATAAGGTTTGCTGATATGATAAAATTTAGATTGTGGCTAAAGTTGTTACTATTTTTTTCAAGCCAGTTTGAAAAAAATATAAATGGTTGGAATATAAATGGTTGGAATTTGTATTGTGAGAGGCAGAAATATTAATCATGCTCTGTTAACTGTGATTGTTAGCTATAATTATAAGAAATATTAATCATGCTGTTAATCTTAATTGTTCTGTTCTGACTAGAAAAAAAGCATATTCTAACCTGGCTGAGAGATGTACACCACAGCCCAGGACATGGGAGCTAACCTGGAATGCAGTCCATTCTCCTTATCCCTCCTTAACAAGAAAAGATTAACAACCTTTAACAATGGAGATTAACTAATCCAGCCCTAATTGCCTGTAACCTGTAACCATTGGACACATTCTGATTCCTTTTGCCTACTTCCTCATGCCTACAATTCTTTTTGCCCACTTCTCCATGTCATCTCTGTCCTTCCCAATATAAGCAGCTGGCTTATAGGAAGGGGTAGAGCAGCTTTCCATAAAAGACCTGCTGCTCTCCCAGACTGCCAGCATTTTTGGAATAAACACTCATATATGATTCAACTCTGTCTCTGCTTAATTGGCTAAAGTAGTGACAGGCAGCCGGAACCCATTGGTTGTACGGTTTCAGTATCAGGGCCAACCAAATTTGGTCTGTTTTCTCTCAGCTGCTTATCTTTCACATTAGAAAATATAGGAATAAAAAGCCAGAAATCTTAGAAATGTTTACCAAACATCTAAAGTTAGTTTTCAAACACCATTCAAAAAGGAAAAAAAAAATGTAAAAAAGGGAAATGACCCATAAAAAAATCCTACAGGGGGATTTTACTTTAAAATCCATTTCACAGTTTAAATGTGTATATAAATGTGCCTGTGTGTGGATGCCTGACATATATTAAATAACATAAATTAGATGCACATGAGACTATAAAGTTAGTAACTTGAACACATCCAATTAATGCATGTTTGTTTTTTAGGCTTTGAGTAGGCTGCCCTCTAGGAATTACAAAGCAAATTTAGGTATAGTTGTCTGCTGAAGTAGAATTAATTATGCTTTTATTAAACGAGTATTAGTTATCTGGATAATTAACACTCTGAAATAACATTTATAAATGCTATGCTAGTGAATCTGGATAGTCTACTAAAATCCTTTCAGGGAAAACAAAAAAACAAACGTGTGTGTGTGTGTGTGTAAGTACAAAAAAATAAATAAATAAAACTATAGCTTACATGACATCTGAAAAGACTAGCTCTAAAGAGTAAAAATTCATTTGTCTCCAGTTCCACTCTTTCAGCAAAGAGTTTCCAGGTGTCCAGATATTTGGCCAAACACGATGCTGTAGGCCGTTAGACAGACATGAGCAGAGCCAGGGTGATGGGCCAGGTACAGAAGGTCACTAGGGTGGAAAGCCCCAGGTGTCTAGCAAAAGCCAGTTGTAGGGTGGGATCTAGCGCCAAGGTGACTTTTCCTCCCCCAGCATATCACTGCTCTTGCAGTTTGGAGCCCCTGACCTTTCCCCTCTAGAGATAACATCTAGCCTCAGTTGTACTTCACTTCCAGTCCCAAAAGCAACAAAACTGACACTGCAGATGTGAGGACCAGCTGCATGGAATAATGACCCCTTGCCCTGGCGCCAGACAATCAATCAGTGGGGACTGCAACCCTGAAAGGACACCCCTGGAAAACCGCTGAATATCCTATGGAGATCTTCCCCTGGACCTCCCCTAAAATCTCCATCCTTAAAACCCTTAAGATGAAGGTCCCAGTGTGCTCTCCCTCCAGGGAGCATGCCCATGCCCTCCCCTCCCCCTTCCCCCTCTCTGCCCCAGGCACATTACCATTAGCTCCCTCACCCCTGAACTCCAAAGGCCCTCCTTTTCCTCTGTAACTTATTTCCTAAGCCCATTTCTTCTAGGAATTATTTCTTCAGCCTCTGTGATGGACCAAATAAATTCTCTCTTATTGTTTGGGTCTTGGCTCTGAATTCTTTCCTAGCCAGAAGCCAAGTACCAAGGTTGCTGAACCCAGGTTTGGTCTGACCCACCAGTTAGACACTGGGTTTCATTCCCGCCACCTACAAAAATTATTGTAAGTGTTTCTGTGAGTGTGTTTTGGAGTAAGATTAACATTTAAATCGGTGATCTTGGGAAAATAGATTGGCCTCCCCAGTGTGGGTGAGCTGGGCTCATCCAACGTGGTGAAGGCCTAAGTAAGAAGGCTAAAGGGCTAATTCCAATGTAGCCCTGATGTTTGGGGGTGGAGGGAGTTGGGGAGAGAGGCCTAGCAATCAGAATCTGTGCAGTAACCTAATGTCCATTCTTGATAACCTATAATTAAGCCACTGCCCTTTCTCCACAATCTGGTCTTGCAAGACCTGTTACCTAAAAGCTCACATTTTGCAGAGGCCATAAACCATGAACAAGACACAACCCCCGGAGGGGGTTATCAATGCTGGCGCCAGACCGGGCCCTTAGATATGGTCTCAAGGCCCCCATCCTAATACATGGGGCTTTTTGCAAAGCCCACAAAGGGTCCGGAAGCCGCATCCATATTTGGATGACAAAGAAACCCAAGGGCCAAAGGAGATCAAAGAAGAGCTTCCACCATTTTTGTTTGTTCAGACTTGGGAGGCAACTCCTCTGAGATCGCAGGCATATTAAAGCTGTAATTCCATTTTCCTAGCGTCACTTGGGTTTCTTCAGTCTTCTACAACATAAGAACAAGCAGGATAATCCTCCCCCGGGAAGAGATTGCCTCCTGCCCGCCTGAGACATTTTCTTTGCGAGATATGTCGCCCAAGACCAATTATGCCTGGATGGACTCACAACCCAAAGATGCTCAGAACAAAGGCTGAAGAGTAAATCTTAGGTTAAAAGTGTGGATGAAAGGGGCCCCATGCTAACCTGACAGGCTCCAGGGAGGCCTGCATAGCAGTCTTGAAAACTCAAAGACCTAAAGGAACCACAAAGGATGGCCTGAAATTAAACTTTAACTAAAAGCAGGTATGGTGGGTAGTCACCTCCTAGGCTAGGTATCTTCCCTGACAGGGTCAACTTCACTGAGCCTATCTGTCTTTTTGCATCTATAACATATCCTTGAAATGTCAGGGTAACTTGTAACTTCCCTTTTTCTCAAACCCCTCAGGCCACAACCAAATGCCCTGGGCTCCAGGACAGGAGACCATAAATTCCTTCACTTTTGTTGATACCGTGTTAATTGTTGATTATTAATTACTCTGTACCCACTAAGTAAAAGAAGTATGTGTCTATCGTTTTATTCTTTATCCAATCCCAGAGGTTTCCCCACTTTACCTTCTCGAGCCTCTCTAATCTATCACCAGTGGATTTCATGTAACCCACCTACCTCTCCTCCTTTGCTTGCAATGTATGAAAATCGATGAAAAACCACCATTCTCTGGAGTATTACCCCAATCCGTTGTGATTCTGCTTTCCGGCAATTGTCGACAGTTTGGCTCAGACAAACTCACACAAATTCTTCACAGGCCTGAATGTTTCCACGTTAACAAAGGTGGGCTCACATGGAGGACATGCTGCCCACCACCTCTCTATAACACAACTCCAGTCACCTCTCCTCTCTCTCCTTCTCCCCTGCCCTTCATCTTTCCATTCCACCTCTCAACACTGGCATCGTCACCAAATTTTAGAATTTTCCACGCCTTTAAGGAACGAATAGTAAGCATATTTTAATCTCAATTTCTGATTCAAATTTGTTAGTGAAACCAAAATATGGTGGTCTGAGTTTGTTGTCTCACAAAACCGAAGAACAAATTCACAGACACAAAAAAACGGTTAGCGGAAGCAAAGCAGCTGGGGTTCCAAACGCAGACCAGTGTCCAGAGCTTCCTCTCCATGTTGCAGCTGGGTATAGCTCATTATCCAAGAGAATTAAATTCCATTAGTCCATGTGTACAGGGGTACATATCTCCTGCCACAGAAGTATCAGGAACCCGGGAGGGGGGCGGGGGCAGAGGGAAGGGGGAGGGGAGAATGCACTTTCTTATCTTTGCTTGCTAGTTTCTGATTGGTTCTTTTAAATAATTCTGCCTCAGCAACATCATTGGTATTGATTAAATGCCTCACTGCCTTTGTGATTGGTTATCTGCAAGCTGCCTGTCTTAGTAACAACCATATATTTTTTTAAAATATATTTTATTGATTTTTTTTTTTTTTACATAGAAGAAAGGAGAGAGATAGAGAGCCAGAAACACCAATGAGAGAGAAACATCCATCAGGTGCCTCCTGCACACTCCCCACTGGGTATGTGCCCGCAACCAAGGCACATGCCCTTGACCAGAATCAAACCTGGGACCCTTAAATTCCCAGGCCAATGCTCTAAACACTGAGCCAAATTGGCCAGGGCACAACCATATATTTTAAAGCTGTGTCTCCAGCTGGCACTCTTCTCCACACTTCCCTCCAACCTTAGCAATTCCACCTAGCTGGATCTAATTTTCTCTGCCCAGCTAGGTGTAGTTCTAAGTCATTTTGTCTGTCTCTGTGGTTTTTCTCCAAACAGGGCTCGTCAGCAAGTTGTGTCCTGCACTTGTCTGCAACACTCTACGTCCCAGTCCCTCTCTACCTAGCCTTCTGTCTCCTCATTAGCACTGCCTTTCTTATCCACTGTATTGAGAATGAACAAGCAAATGTAAATAATTAGTGATAGAAACAATTAATTAACAATATCTGCCATGGGTGAAAGGAACAGCTGAAAAGTCATGCATTCACCATCCCTGCTCCAGATTTTAAAAATTGATAATCCTTTGAAGATACACATGAAGAACAATGTTGCAGAATCATTTACTCAGATAACAATGTACCTTATTCCCACTCTTATATGAGACTCTCAGAAGAAATGCAACTGCCATTTTATTACAAATGCCCAGACCCTTAGGAAAACAATCTGCCAGTTACTAGGTTGGATAATCTCAGTGGGGAGAGGGCACAGAATTGTGTTTGGACTCATTTCCGAAAATGGCTCAGCCTGGAGAAGAAACAGCAGCTTCTGGGAGACCAGTGAAGACACAGGGAGACTTTGTGGTTTTCCCCTGAGGTGCACATCCACAAACCCTTGCTCCCAGTTCCAGAGACTAGGCAGGTAGAAGGCTGTGGAACATCTGTGGAACCCTGGCCTCAAAGCCCTGAGACTTCACAGACAAGGGCAGTCTCTGAGACAAAGCTTGAGTCAGTACAGAAACCCGGTGTGAAGGCCTCTGAGTCTTTCAACAGCAGCAATACGTGAATAAGAGAGAGAAGCAGCTCTTTCCAGGAAGAACACTAATGACAACCAACACCATGGACAAGGACCAGGGTCTTCTCCCATTTTTTGTACAACTTTAAAGAGAGGTAGTAATTTATCACTACATCCCCTCCCCCATACAAAATAAAAAAGATTAGACTAAAAGTGTAAGGCTCAAAAACCACATTTAATTTGTAAAAAAAAAAAAAAAAAAAAAGTAGATTGTTCCCAAAAAAATTGAAGAAAAATCATGCCTCATACACAAGAATTGCAAAACAACAAGAAAAAATACAGATAATATAAAGAAGTTCAAATGTGCATCACTAGAAATTCCACAAAGCTAGGAGAAAGGGTCAAGGTAAATGAGAGGAACAAAGGATGAGAATAGTCCTGCTGACATGGCTCAGTGATTGAGCATCGACCTATGAACCAGGAGGTCATGGTTTGATTCCTGGTCAGGGTACTTGCCCAGGTTGTGGGCATCATCCCTAGTGTGGGGCATGCAGGAGGCAGCCTATCCATGATTCTCTCTCATTATTGATGTTTCTCTCTCTCTCTCTCTTCCTCTCTGAAATCAATAAAAATATATATTAAAAAAAAAAAAGAATGAGAGCCGAGACCGGTTTGGCTCAGTGGATAGAGCGTCGGCTTGCGGACTGAAAGGTCCCACATTCAATTCCAATTGGGGGCATGTACCTTGCTTGTGGCACATCTCCACTGTGGGGCATGCAGGAGGCGGCTGATCGATGTCTCTCTCTCTCTCATCGATGTTTCTGACTTTCTATCTCTCTCCCTTCCTCTCTGTAAAAATTTAATAAAATATATTTTTAAAAAAATAAAAGAATGAGAACAGAACCATTAATAGTTTAAGCCATTTGTCCAAACTCACATAGCTAGTACGAGAGCTGAAACACTAACGTCAGAGTTGGTCCAAGGGTTGTGGGTTATTGAAACACTAACGTCCGTCTTCTGATTCTTGTAGACTCACAGAGCCAAGGTGAATCACTGTAAAGAAGCATAATTCATGTTTTGTTTGAAACTCTGCAGGGGACTAGAGATCAGGTGACTGAAAGTGCTCTATGGGGGCCCCATGCAAGATAAGGACAAGTGAACAGAGCATCATAAGGAACAGGTGTTGGACGTGAGGGCATCTGGCTGCAACATCAGTCACCCCATTGATCACCAGGGTTGATTCAGCTCATCTCTCACCAATCCATGTGCACCCCTCCCGAAACTGCGGGCTTTGTCCCCCAGAGGAGAGGACCAGTCTTCGGTCAAAGGTATACCAGTAGCTGCACTCCCCTGCTAGAACCTCCAAACGAGCTCTCAAGGAACAGGTGGCCCAACCATAACATAATGCATGTGACGGATGAGGCATGGCAGTAGATTGAGAAACTGTAGATAGAATTTAAAATAAGCAGATCTGAATTCGTCTCACTTCTTTGGGGACAGTCCCTAACCTCGTTGAGCTTAGGAAATGCAGCTAATGTGCCCAGGACATGGTAAGCCCTAGATCAATATTCTCTGAGTAGAGGAGCAGTGAACTTGATTCCAAAACAGAAAAGAATTTCTACAACAGATCAAAAATCACAGCAAGTTTCTTGAAGAAAGTGACTCGGGGAGAGAATTATCTATTGGTGCAGGTTTCTTATAGCTTTAACTTGTGGTCTGTTTTGAAAACAGGTGCCTTTTAAACTTTTACAGTACTTATATTTTTAATGTTAAATGTCTATATTTTGTATATATTACAATATTTTCAAAATTTCTGTTAATTTCTAAATGTCTATGAGATTCTATAAATTTCAGTGTTGTCATACCCATTAAAATTCAGGAACATAATCCTGAAACTTAACAGAAAATTAACATGTACCAAAAATTAATAGTTTTCTAAGTCTTTTGCTAGGCTTTTGCTTTCTATATATCTACTTAATATTTTTGCTTTAAAATAAATAAATAAAGAGCTGAAACTGGTTTGGCTCAGTGGATAGAGCATCGGCCTAGGGACAGAAGGGTCCCTGGTTCGATTCCGGTCAAGGACATGCACCTTGGTTGCAGGCATATCCCCAGTAGGGGGCATGCAGGAGGCAGCTGATCGATGTCTCTCATCGATGTTTCTGACTCTCTATCCCCTCTCCATTCCTCTCTGTAAAAAATCAATAAAATATATTTTAAAAAATAAAAATAAAAAATGAAAAGATAAAAGAAAGTGAGAAGTAGGATATATTTTTCCTCTTCATGGCACCCAATCAATTACAATTGCTGTTTAGAATGTTCTCAAAATCTCTTAAATGAGAGAATATTTTTTATATAATTTTCAAATCTTCAGCAACTATTCAGTGACCTTTACATATATAATTGTACTCAATTTTATTTCTTTTTACCAATTGTGAAATATATACAAACATACATACCCTGTTTCCCCAAAAATAAGACAGTGTCTTATATTAATTTTTGCTCCCAAAGATGCGCTAGGTCTTATTTTCAGGGGATGTCTTCTTTTTCCTTGAAAAAGAATATGGTACACATTTATTGTTGAACAAAAAAAAGAAAATTTATTACCTGTGTACGGTATGGTAGTAGTCATCACAAACCAGCTCACTGATTGGCCGCAGCGCAGCCAGAGCTATTCAGGCATTGTGAGGTCTCTTTAAATCAGGAATCAGATGCCTTATGGTAGTTTGGGGGGCCTTACATTCTGGGGAGGCCTTATTATTGGGGAGGTCTTATTTTCGGAGGGTGCCTTATATTACAGCAAGAGGCAAAACTGGAAGTAGGTCTTATTTTCAGGGGAAGACTTACTTTTGGGGTATATATATATAACTAGAAGCCTAGTGCACAAAATTTATGCACAGTGAGCAGATGGTGTCTCTCAGCCCAGCCTACACCCTCTTCAATATGGGACCCCTCGAGGGATGTCTGACTGCCCATTTAGGCCCGATCCAGGATTGCTGGCTCCCAACTGCTTACCTGCTTACCTTCCTGATTACCCCTAACTGCTTTTGCCTGCCAGCCTGATCACCCCCTAACCACTCGCCTGCCAGCCTGATTGATGCCTAATTGCTCCTCTGCCAGCTTGTTTACCCTTAATTGCTCTCTTCTGCAGGCCTGGTCCCACCCAACTTCTCTCCCCTGTAGGCCTGGATTCCCCACAACTGTCCTTCTTTGCAGGTCCAGTTGTCCTCAATTTCCCTCCTCTGCCAACCTGGTCATCTCTAACTGCCCTTCCCTGCTGGCCTGATCATTCACAACTGCCCTCCCTTGCAGGCCTTCTTGTGGTGGCCGTCTTGTGTCCACATGGGGGCAGGACCTTTGACCACATGAGAGCAGCCATTTGTGTGTTGGAATGATGGTCAATCTGCATATTACTCTTTTATTAGATAGGATAGAGGCCTGGTGCATGGGTGAGGGCCAGCTGGTTTTCCCTGAAAGGTGTTCCAGATCAGGGTAGGGGTTCCCTTGGGGAATGGGGCAGCCTGGACAAGGGGCCTGTGATAGTTTGCAGGCCAGCCACACCCTCCAGCAACCCAAGCGAGGGCCCTGGTATCTGGGATTTATTTATCTTTTACAATTGAAACTTTGTAGCCTGAAGTGGAGTCAAGCCTCCTACTCGCTCTGGTCGCCACAGCCATTTCTGTTGGGGTTTATTTAACTTCTATAATTGAAACTTTGTAGCCTTAAGCGGAGGCCAAGGCAGGCCAGGGTGTGTGGAAAGTTAAGCTTCTTCCATCACCAGGGGCAACCCTAGCCTCCTGCTCTCTCCAGCTTCGTGGCTGCTCCATTTTTGTTGTGATTTATTTATCTACTATAATTAAAACTTTGTAGCATTAAGTGGAGGCCTGGGCTGGCCAGGGTGTGCAGAAAGCTTGGTTTCCTCCATTGCCAGGGAAACCCAAGCCTCCCTCTTGCTTGCTCCATGGCCTCAGCCATCTTGGTTGGGGTTAATTTGCATACTTGCTCTTGATTGGCTGGTGGATGTGGCTGGTGATGTAACAGAGGTATGGTCAATTTGCATATTACTCTTTTATTACATAGGATATCACAAAACTAGGTTAATAATGGACATACACATCTATTATATGTGTTTTATAAGCAACAATTGCTATAATTCATTTAGCTACTTATTTCATACTACAATATAACTGAAAAACAGGAGCTTCCTCATTTGAATTACTTTTCTTATTCGACTAGATTTATTCACAATACATAAAATAGATTAGAATGAGACCAAACAGCTTCTTAATTGCTCTCTGAACAAGTTCTAAATAGCTTATTATTATCTAAATAATATGTAATTGTGGGTATGACTTCAATGTGGAATAACCTGTTCTTCGTTTTTATTTCTTGAGAGATACCATATCACTTAAATTGCTTTCAACCAGATGACATCTTCTATACATTGATAGATGTATTATTAATATACATGGTCTAGATGTGACAGATTGTCTCTTTTATTCTTCAATTAAAGTGAATCATCACACTGCAACAGCTAGCCAACTTTTCACAACACTTCAGTTTTAAAAGGCATGTTTCACAAATACATTTGCGTTTCTATATATGCATCCTAATTTCCTTTCTCCTGACTTATAAGGCATATAATCTTCTACTCCCCTGCAATGGAAATCTATTGTGTGACTCCCTGACCTCCTTTCCACTTCTGGTCACAGCAACTCAACTTTCCTTTGGAGAATCTCCATGAACCAATTTTCAGTTGCTGTGATATAAGTAGGACTGATCCTTCAATGACCCCAATCCTAAGAATAGGCATATGAATTTGGGCAAGCCCTGCCCATTTTGGCTTAGTGGATAGAGCATTGGCCTGTGGACTGAAGGGTCCCAGGTTCAATTCTGGTCAAGGGCATATACCCAGGTAGCAGGTTCAATCACTGGTAGGGGGTGTGCAGGAGGCAGCTGATCAATGATTCTCTTTCATCACTGACGTTTCTATCTCTCCCTCTCTCTTCTTCTCTGATATCAATAAAACTATTTTTAAATTTTTAAATAATAATAATAATTTGGCCGATGAGTTTAGTCCATGACCCAGCCTTAACGGATGGTTCAGAGCCAGGAACATGACCTAAGTAGGCAAATCATGTTAGGCTCAGAGTGCTACCCAAATTCTGATGATAGTTTTTTATTTTTTTAGATTTAGCTATGACTAAATCTGAAGATATACTCTTAAACCATTCAATTAGATAAGCCATTCAATTCTATTCTGTTTCCTCCACTTACAACCAGAGACCTCTGATTAACATGCCCATGACCTGATTTTTCTTTCCATTTAGATAGCATTATTCAAGATAGGATAAGTGGGTGAAATAACAACATTTGGCATCTCCATTACTTAACACAACAAAGATTTAATTTTGTTCACATCATAGTCCAATACCAGTTGGGCTGCCTCTTTTACAGCATAGGTATATTTTTTTGGCACACAGTTTCCAAGGTCCTACCAATCTGAGCAGAGAAAGCAGAAAAAGGCATTCTGGCTCCTCAGCAGCTTGAAATAAATATGACATGGGTCACTGATGCCCACAGCCCATTGTCCAATCTGATCATTTGCCATCAAACTAACTAAGGAAGTCTGGGGAAATGTAGAGGAGCACATCCATACCCACTGAGCAGCAACTATCTGTACCAGACAAGGCTCTCCAGAAGAAAAACAAACAAACAAACAAACAAACAAACAAAAGCAGTAGAATGTGTGTGGGACAGTGGATGGGTAGGAGAAGATTTATTTTAAGAGACTGGCTTACATGATTGGGTGGAAGGAGGGATGCTAGTATATCTGAAATCTCCACTCTAGCAGGCTGGAGACTCAGACAGAAGTTGACACTACAGACTTGAGGCAGAAATTCTTCAGAAACATCCATTTTTGCCCTTAATGCCATTCATTAGTTGGAAGAGGCTCACCCACATTATTTAAAGTCAACTGATTGTAGATGTGAATCACATCTATAAAATATTTTCCCAGAAACACCTAGATTACCATTTTATTAAATATACCATATACTATAGCTTAGATAGGTTAACATATTACATGAACCATCACACTATCTCTGCCAAAGATCAAATGATTTTTATTTCTTATTTTCTTCTCATAATATCGCTGTGTAACAAACATTTCTGCTCTATGGTGGGAGATTAGAGTTATGCCCTATTGTTCAGCATATTCCATGTATCTCCTGTGCCATGAAACTAAATGTTTTAACAATATAAAAATATTTGTCTGGTCATCAGGATGCTAATTTACTTCTAAAAGCTTAGCTAAATTCCTGCATAATATTTTTAACTCCTTCCATCTATGTATTCATTCACTTATTCAATTAATATTCTGAGTACCTAGTCTAAGCTAGATACACCAAAGTTCCCCTTTTCAAGTCAGATATCTTCATCAACATATTAAGGGGGAATGAATTTAATGACAAAGCAAGAGAAGCTACCTTTCGTGGTTTCTGTGGATCAGGAATTTCAGAGCTGATAGCTCTATCTCAAAATCTCTCCTGAAAACACAGGCAGTGCTGATGGCTGCTACAGTAATTAGGAGGCTTAACTAGGACGGCAGATACTACTTGCAAGGTGGGTCACTCAATTATCTGGTACATTGACGCTAGCTGTTGCAGGAGACTGCAGTTGTTCCCTATGTGGTCTTCCTATTAGAGCTGCCTGTAGGTCTTCACAGTTGGTTTTCCCCACAATGAGAGCTGCAGAAGGCCATACAGAAGCTTCAATACCTCTTATGATCTTGGCTTAGAAGTCCCACACTGTAATTTCCACCGAATTCTATTGGTCACAGAGATCAGCCCTATGGTCTGTGTGGGAGGAAACTATACAAGAACTTGGATTCTAGGAGGTAAGAGTCATGCAGGATTGTCTTGGAGGCCAACTACCACAATAACATGTGCCAGTCCTTTGCTTGAAAAACCTTCAACTGGCTCACCCTACAAAATACATTATTGGCTCCATAATTTATATATTCAGATCTGTCTAGATCATGAGCTGAGATTTCAGTTAAATTTTGCTTGGATCTTAAGTGAGAGAGTAACAAATGAAAAAGACACTCCTTTCTTCACTGAACTGGTAACCCGGAAATTCTTTGAAGAATTTCATCTGGAAGCTGTGGACACTAGACAAAAAGCATGCGCACGCACACACACGCACCAGTCATCTCCCTCAGCACCAAAAACACTATTTTAGGACTCCCCTCCTAAAATAGTGTCCTGTCTTTGATCACAGAAGCAATATAGGTAATAACTATTATTTGGGCATTACACATAATAGGAAGTTTGAAAACTATGTAATATTGTCTTATTACGTGTCTTAATATTCCTGAAGTTTCCATCATATTGCAATGAAAATATCCAGATTAAATAAGATATAAATGTTAATAGAATAATTTTCTTTGTGTGTTTTTTTTTGTAGTGGGCACAAATTTGAAATGTGATAACGAAGTTCATGGAAGCAATTAGAAAGGCTCTAATAGAATGGAAAAAATGTGAAAATTGCCATTATGAGCCTTGGTCATCATTAGCCTGGATTATGTCAGCAGTTAAGTTCTAGTTCTTATATTAATCAGTTATAACAATAAACCAGTTATGTATTAATATCTGTTTCACAAAAAAATTAGATAGAAAGAATGCTTTGAATTAGAAAAAAAATTCACCATATAAATTCAAGAAAGCATTTTGTTTTTCCTTTCATGTCTACAAGACTTCTCCTAAGTCTGTTTACATTATTATCGCAAGGGCTGATAATCTATTCAAGGTCAATATTAAACCAGATAGTTCAACTAATAATGCTGCAGAGACTTCTTTAAAGAGATGTTCAGATTAAACTATTTATAAAAATCCTAGTTAATTGACCAAAGAAATACTTAAAATTTTTCAAAATTAAATAATCAATGCTTTAAGGGACATTTTTTAAATTTAATAAATCTTTATTGATCAGATTATGACAATTGTTTCTCTTTTTTCCCCTATAGCTCTCTTCCACTCAGTTGCCAATGCACCCTCTGCCATTACCTCCCCCACCACTGTCCTCATCCATTGGTATATGATTTTTGTTCAGTCTCTTCTCGCAACCCAATCTCCCCTTTCCCCCTGAGATTGTCAGTCCACTCCCTTTATATGCCTCTGATTCTATTATATTCACTGTTAATCAGATTTTTTATTCACTTAATTTTTAGATTCACTTGTTGATAGATATGTATTTGTTGTTCATACTTTTTATCTTTACCTTTTTCTTCTTCTTCCTCTTCTTAAAGAATACCTTTCAGCATTTCATATAATACTGGTTTGGAGGTGATGAACTCCTTTAGCTTTTTCTTATATGTAAAGCTCTTTATCTGCCCTTCAATTCTGAATGATAGCTTTGCTGGGTAGAGTAATCTTGGTTGTAGGTTCTTGCTATTCATCACTTTGAATATTTCTTGCCACTCCCATCTGGCCTACATACTTTCTGTTGAGAAATCAGGTGACAATCATATGGATACTCCCTTGTAGTAACTAACTGTTTTTCTCTTGCTGCTTTTAATATTCTCTCTTTGTCTTTTGTTCTTGTCATTTTAATTATAATGTGTCTTGGTGTGGTCATCTTTGGATTCCTTTTGTTTGGGGTTCTCTGCATTTCCTGGACTCCTAAGTCTATTTCTTTCACCAGGTGGGGGAAGTTTTCAGTCATTATTTCTTCAAGTAGGTTTTCAGTATCTTGCTCTCTCTCTTCTTCTGGAATCCCCTAATTCAGATGTTGGTACACTTGAGATTGTCCCAGAGGGTTCTTACACTGTCTTCACATTTTTGGATTCTGTTTCTTTTTGCTTTTCGAGGTGAGTGTTTTTTGCTTCTTTGTATTTCAAATCTTTGACTTGATTCTTGTGACCCTCTAGTCTGCTGTTAGGACTCTGTATAATATTTTTTATTTCAGTCAGTGTATGTTTAATTTCTAGTTGGTCCTTTTTCATATCCTCAAGGGTCTCATTAAATTTATTGTCCTTTTCTAGGAAATTCTGAAAACCCTTATAACTGTGGTTTTGAACTCTATATCCAGTTGTTTGTTTTCTTTCATTTTTTTTGTTTGTGATCTGTTTCTTTGTCTCTACCTTTTTACTGTTGCTTGAGTTGCTAGAGTAGCTTTGTGTGCTAAGTATCCTATAGGGCCCAGTAGCTCCACCTACCCAGTTACCTGAGGTGAACACTCTTGGTATACCCCTCTGTGGACTGTGTGTTCAGCCTTGTTGTAGTTAAGTCTTGATTGTTGTTGGTATCACTGGGAGGAATTGACTTCCAGGCCAAATGGCTGTGAGGATCAGCTATGTCTACACTGGGAGAACTTCTGTGCTGGATATACTCTTGTGAGACAAGACTTGCAAAATTGAAAAAGCCTCTGTGCTCAGCTTGGATGGGGCATAGTCTCAGGGCAGAGCAGACAGTCTTGACTTCTCATCAGCCCTGCCCAATGAGGCCCCTGGGTCTCAGTGTCACTCATTAATTGCGGCAAGAACCTCTGAGAGAAAGCAACCCTCAAGTTTCACCTGCTGCCAGATAGTCCAGTTTCTCCCCGAATGAGTCCAAGTTCCCAGAAACTCACCCGGAACTGGCGTTCAGCACAGTCGCGAGCTTCCATCACCCTCCCACTTTAAAGCCAGCCATGCACTCAGCTGCCCATGCACTCAGCAGTCAGTCCTCTCTATGTGCACATGCCTCCAGAACTCTGCCTTCCAAAGCTCCCCTGTGTCTCAGTCTGCTTCCTCTTTTCCTGACGGTCCAGATTCCCCCCGAATGGGTCTGGGTTCCCAGAGTCTCGCCCAGGACTGGAGTTCAGTGCAGTCAGGAGCCTCCATCTCCCTCCCACTTGAGGAAGCCAGCCACACACTCAGCCACCTATCCACTGTGCACACATCTCAGTACCTCAGCCTTTTGCGGCTCCTCTGAGACTCAATGTGCTTTCCTTTTTCCTTCTAATTGTAGAATTTCCACTCAGCCAGCTTTCCTATAGTTCTGGATGGTGTCCATTTTGTCTTTTAGTTGTAGTTTTGAAATTGTTGTGCAATTTGGTTTCTCTCTGTAAAAGACTCTAAGATGTGATTTGCATTTCAGATGACTACTGGCAATAGAGCCAGTTGTAATCTTTTCACTGGTGGAGGGTCCTGCCTTGAATTTGTAAAAAACACATCTTTAGCCTACAATAAAGCTATGCTCAGTGAAATAGTTCGAGGTGAGGTCCTTGAAAGCCTCTCTGGGAGTTCCACAAGTCCCCCAACATAAACTTGTATTGTGTGGCATGCTACTGGAAGCCAAGAGTGCTTTAAGGGAAAACTGATAGCACTGTATGCACTTTCATGATCTAATTACTAGAAAATTATAATAAAATTTATTTAAAATTGTTTTCAACATGTTAGTGTACCATCAGATTCATTATCATTGTCTTTACTTTCAAAGGTATTCTTTTAATATCAGTGGAATAAACATAATCAACATGGAACTCATTTATATCCAATTATCCTTTTCCCAAAGCCATATGCTATAGATTTATGTTGCCTTTGGACTGAAAAGAGAAAAAAAAATGTTTTTGCTGCAAAAAAAAAAAAGGAGCTTTTCTAGATTTTTAGAATAAGATAAAACAGAACAGACAGTGGTATGTCAAATGGCTAATTGTTTTATCATTATAAACCCAATCTTCTGTAGACAATAGTAAAACTATACCCAACTAATCAAAACTGCCAAACCAAATAAATTTTCATTTATTTCAAATGTTCAGAACAAAGGCACCAGTGCTTCAGTTCAAAGCTAACACACAGAATAATTGCTACTGATATAACTATAATAATTAATCTCATCAACTCCAATTAAACCTTAATGATCAGATCTCTGGGACTTTCTTTGGAGTTCATAACAGGCAAGAATTTCACCTGACATGAAATCATCCACAGGAAGCTTAGAGTGACACTGGCACATGCTGCTATATTAAACGACACTAGACTGCTTGTTTTACTTAAAAAAAGGTAAAACATAGCCTCAAGTTTCATAATATTTGTTGAGAATGAGACAGAAGAAAAACTTAAATGGGGAATGTTAGTTATCTATTGAAGTGTAACAAATAACCTTAAAACAAAAGCATTATCTCACCTTTTCCAGTTGGGAGTCAAGACAGTTTAAATGGATCCTTTTGCTCTCGATCCTTCACAAGGATCATCTTGGATGGCTATCATCAATCTACAGTACATCATGGTATCTATCATTTGGCCTTAAATTAGTAAAATGTAAGTCATAAACATAAATGCAAACTCCACAGAAATAAGTATATTCTGGGTCATTTGATTGAACATCTATCTTCTCAGTTAAAAATGTTCAACCAGATGATCAAGAATATACTTATTTTTGCTCATATTAAAATTTTAGATTATTTTATAATCTAAAAATTGCAAAATATCAATATTTTCATTAATTAATATTCAAAATTACCCCCCAAATACACTCAGTTCTATACCTCTTCTTCTTATAAAAATAGTAGAATAAACAAGTAAAAGTGATATTAGAAAGGATAATTTGAATAATATTAATTTAAGGTTAACTTTTCTAGTATAAATAATTCGCTACACTTGTTTTATTTATAACTAGAGGCCCGGTGCACGAAATTTGTGCATAGGGGGTGTCCCTCAGCCTAGCCTGCACCCTCTCTAATGTGGGACCCCTTTAGGGATGTCCAACTGTCCATTTAGGCCCAATTCAAGTAGGATAGGGCCTAAATGGGCAGTCAGATATCCCTCTCACAATCCAGGACTGCTCCTCCCAAATGCTCACCTGCCTGCCTTCCTGATTGCCCCTAACTGCTCTGCCTGCTAGAATTTATTTATCTTCTATAACTGAAACTTTGTAGCATTGAGTGGAGGCCTGGGCTAGACCAGGGTATGCAGAAAGCTTGGCTTCCTCCATCACCAGGGAAACCTAAGTCTCCCTCCTGCTCTCTCCGTGGCCACAGCCATCTTGGTTGGGGTTAATTTGCATACTCGCTCCTGATTGGCTGGTGGGTGTGGCTTGTGGTATAGTGAAGGTATGGTCAATTTGCATATTACTCTTTTATTAGATAGAATTAGTAATTATGTAATAAGCATAACTCCCCTTTGTCACCAGTTTGGGATACAATGATAGGCTCCAATCTATCCCTAAATCATGGGTGTTCAGATACTTCCCTATCCCTCTCAGATTTCAGTTATTCCCTAGAGCTTTCCAAGGGTCTCAGGAATATCTCATGTAGTAGTTAGGCAAGATTCTACACTTATACCCATGTCATGGGGTACCCTGACCTGGTCATCAGCCAGATAGGTCTAGTCTCTGTTCCTGGATACTCCACAGTCAATGCCCAGAACTTAGATCTCTAACCCTTTTCTACCTTCTTGGAAGCATAGGCATGGAGGATCCAGTAGGAAAGGAATACCTTTCAACCCTCACTAATGACTAGCCTATCACCAAGGACAGACAAAGGGCTTCTTGATAAAGCATTAAAAAAGAAAAACCATTAGTAAAGTTTCTTTGGTGAGACCTTCTCTCTACAATATTAAATGTCTAGTAGCACATCTCAAAGATGACAACAAAACAATCATATGTTAAGATAATGTAGTTTTTTTTAAAGAAACATTACCCAAGTATATGTTCAGATTTACTTGGTGAACTGCAAGAAAAACTTGAAATGCAATTAAATATAGTCATCATCCTTCATTGTCAACAAAAGGTAACACTAAAAATCTTCACTTCTAGGTATTTACCCAGGAGAAATAAAAGTATACCCATGAGAAACTTGGACAGGGCTTTCCTTCCAGTTTTTAGTCCAGCATACATAAGAGCTTGGAAGTTGCCACTCCATGATAACAAGTAAAATACTGAACTGAAAATTGAAAACTCTTCTTAGATCCTTCAGAAAATTGAAGTTATTCAGCAGGCTTTGTTAATAACAGAATGCTCTGGCGTATTTCAAAATGGTTCAAATGGTATTTTTCTCCAGTCTTCACTGTGAGAACCTAGTAGAGCTCTAGAGAAAAATCTCACAAAAGTGTAGATGTACCCCCCACCTCAGATTAGGCTCCCCTGGAGGTCCTAACTCTAGGACATGTCCATACTAGCATTTCAGCAATTACAGCTTAGGTGTACTTAACTCATACTGGTTCTCACAGAGGTTTCCATTTGTGGGATTCTGCTCCAGTAAGTTCTGATTCTATGTGTCTGCCTGTCCATTTCCCCAATTTGGGGGACACATGCACTAAGTTCTTTGTGTGTATTGTTTTCATTTTATCATTACCACAATTCTTCAATTTTTGTACTTTCTGTATGTAACAATGATGAAATTGAAACTTAGAAAGATTGTACAGTAACTAAAATCTGAAGTAAAGGCAGGCCTGAGCTAAGGCTGTCCCAACTCCAAAGCCTGTGCTTTGAAACTACAATATTGTATGGCCTTTTCAAACCTGTTTCCTGTCACAAGACTTGAACCTTCTAGATTATCTATCTCATGTTGTAGGTAGAGGAGAAAGAGGAGAAAAGAGAAGACTTAGTGTGGGAACCTCTTTCCACGTCCCACGTGGTTCATGGTTCCCGGGTCAGGGTTCGGATTCTGAAGGAGGCCGCACGCAAACGAAATGAGAGACTAGAAAATATTAATTTGGCAATATTGGGGGGCCAGGCGGGAGCCTTCCTCTAGTGGGAAGGACTGCCATTTGCTCTGGCCTTTTTCTCCCTTTTATTAAGGCTTTGGGACACACCCCTAGCCTTTAGGCAGGAAATAACAGAAATTAACATGATACAAACAGATAGTTTCAACTAAACAATGAGTAATCAGCTCTGACCTGTCAGAGCAATTAAGGTTTGCCAGCCTTCTGGCCTTCCGTTTACATCCACCTAGTGAGAACAATTACATCCACCTAGTGAGAACAATATTTGGTCTCCGACAACTTAGGAACAACAGCCTACTAAGGCAAGAGTGTTACTTGTAATTGTAGACTTACCACTGCTTCAATATGTCACCTGACTTAATAACATTCTGAGTAAAATGAATGAAAATGAACAGATGGGATCCAGAAAAATCTGGATTTTTCCTTAATTGGAACATATAAATAAACTTCAAGAAATCAAAGAACAGCCAAAACCAATTTGGTTCAGTGGATAGAGCATTGGCCTGTGGACTGAAAGGTCCCAGGTTTGATTCCGGTTAAGGGCATGTATCTTGGTTTCGGGCACATCCTCAGTAGGAGGTGTGCAGGAGGCGGCTGATCAATGTCTCTCTCTCATCAATGTTTCTAACTCTCTCTCTCTTTTCCTCTCTGTAAAAAATCAATAAAATATACTTTTTAAAAAAGAAAGAATGAAATTAAAGAACAATGAAATTGTATGACCATGGTATGTATGTGTGCACACACTAGAGCTCCAGATTGTCCACCAGGTCTGTAATCTAAAAATGTTAAAATAATCTCAAAGATCCCTTTAAACTCCAAAGTATGTATGTCTTCCATTTTGAGTCATAGGTGTGTTTTCTTTAACCTTAATTTCTATTCATTATAGAGAAAACTTATTTTTTCCCAAAATATATAATATTTGAGGAGAAAAGATCACAAATAATTTTGCATTTTGAAACATCATGATTGAAAAGTTCTCTGATGGATGTTTGTATTTTGTCTAACAATTGCATTTGCATCTTTTGAACAAATGCATGGTCATTTCCCCATCAATATTACCTAATCAGGTAGACAAACATGTACTCACTTTGTGCAGTTAGAGAAGTTCTGGGCAAATGAGCATAAACTCAGCCATTCTCATTTTCATATATATAGTCACTGTGTCAACTTGCTGAATTAGAAAAGCTGGATTTTTTTTTTCTTTTTAGTGATTTTTAAAAAAACTTTATAGGCTAAGTTAAAAAAAAAAGAAAAAGAAATTATTTTTCCTGGATAAAAGACTTCCTATTTTCTGAGAAGAAATATTTTGCTGAGGATGTTTCAGTCAAGCAGTTATGACAAGAATCCTCAAACATTCTCAGGAAAACCATGAAATAGGATAGTATCCCAAAGGTAGATATTTAAGACTGGATTTGTGAAACATAAGCATTCTCTGGTTATTCTAAGAGGTATCTGAGGGGGACATTGATTTTTTTAATATATTTTATTGATTTTTTTTACAGAAAGGAAGGGGAAGGGAAAAGGATAGAGAGTTAGAAACATGATGAGAGAGAGACATCAATCAGCTGCCTCCTGCACGCCTCCTACAGGGGATGTGCCTGCAACCAGGAATCAAACCTGGGACCTTTCACTTGGCAGGCCAACGATCTATCCATTGAGCCAAACCGGTTTTGGCTGATTTCTATTAATTATATGTGGCGATATGACTGTTCAGTGAGTCTTTTTTATTTTAACATATTTTATTGACTTTTTACAGAGAGGAAGAGAGAGAGATAGAGACTTAGAAACATTAATGAGAGAGAAACATCGATCAGCTGCCTCCTGCACACCCTCTACTGGGAATATGCCCACAATTAAGGTACATGCCCCTGACCGGAATTGAACTCGGGACCTTTCAATCTACAGGCCTACGCTCTATCCTTTGAGCCAAACCGGTTTTGGCTGCTCACTGAGTCTTAAGTCTCTCCTATAGGACAGAAATATAAGAACAAACAAGTAGTGAGGTGCTGGTAAATGTTTAAGAACTGGGTTGCCAAGAAAAATAAAAAGCCCTGATTTGTAGTGTACTGTATGCTGATTTCTAAAATATTGTTTGAAACAGTAAGAGTAAAAATCAACTTTGACTGGAAGACAAAAGCCACTCTGTGGAAGGACAAACACATAAAGCCAATCACAGAGTTAACAGGACCAATTGCTTCTCCCAAGGCTATGGGGCTGTAAAATGTGATAACAACCTTCTTTAGGCGAGTGATCACTATTTTCTTACTTAGGACATGCCCTTTGCTCTTTCCACTTAGAGACCCAATTGCTAAACCTTCCTACCTCAAGCCAGTAGGAGACCCCTAGTTAATCCCCGCTTCTAATCCTGTCAGCAGCCAACCAGAATGGATCTTTCCTTCCCCTGCTCTCTCCCAGAACCATCCAAACATCACCCAACAGTTATGGTTCTCTCCTCCCCCTTGTTCGGAGTGACACCGCGCAGTGTCTCCAAGTGTGCACTCTTGCTGTGCATCAATAAACAGATCAGATTTTGTCAGACCACAGGCTGGAAGTCTAACATTCTCATGGTGTTAATACTCCCACCAAGGCTGATTTTAAACTACCGATGTGATGCCCTGAACACGAATTTTGGAAGAAATGGCCACAATCAAAAGTAGATAGATACAAGCTAGTTCCAACACATCATTGCCCAGGATACATTCTCAACAACCATGGAAGACATATTCAAATCCCCATCTTCTACATCAGAAAACTGAGGCTCAGGCCCTGGCCAGTGTGGTTCAGTTAGTTGAACATCCCAATAGGTTACAGGTTGAATTCCCAGTCAGGGCACATGCCCAGGATGTGGGCTCGATCCCCTCTATGGGGCATGCAGGATATAGCTGATGGTTGATGATGTTTCTCTCTCCTTCTTTCTCCTTCTTTTTCTCTCTCTTAGATCAATAAAAAAAAAAAACATTTTGAAAAAGAAATCTGAGGCTCAGAGAGTTTATATAAATTCTTTAAATTCACAAAGCTGGTAGTAGAGCCACCATTTAAATCTGTGTCGTTCTGATTCAAAATACAGTGCTCTTTTAACACTTGACTGTTTAATATAAGATCACCTCTTTTTATAATAATAATCACGATATCAATGTTTCTAAAGACTTCACATTGAATTGCTTGTATAGACTGCATTTTAAAGCTTTCTTGTATATTTTCCACACACTGTATGGAAGCTGTGTAACTTCAGGCAAAATATTTATCGTCTTTAAGTCTCAGCTTCATCATCTGTAAAATAGAGACAAATATACTGCCTACCCTTTAGGGTGGTTAAATAGATTTTTGAAATTAATAAAGGTAAACTGCTTAGGATAATGACTAACACATAGTAAGTACTTAATAAATGTTGATGTTAGCTATTGAAATTATAATACAGTACATGTAAAGTGCTGAATGCATTTTTGGAGGCATTCAACTTAATAAGTTTCTATCATTGTCATTAAATCATTTCAGATTTTCATATACAGGTGAGATGGTTTTAAATTTTTTTTTATAATCCTGTTTCCATAATCCATTACTATTTTACAAACCAAAACTTATTGGCTTAAAAAACAGATCCAGAGACAGAGAATCATTGAACAGACTGTGAAACCTTAGAAGGAAGGCAGGAGAGGGTGGGGGAAAAGGGGAGAGATCAACCAAAGGACTTATATGCATGCACATAAGGATAACCAATGGACATAGACACAGGGGGAGGGAGAGTAGGGGGAAAAGACATGGGGACATAAGGACACATATGTAATACCTTAATCAATAAAAAAATATCCTTAATGGCTTAAAACCACAATAATGTACTATTTTTGTACATTTCTGTGGGTTAACTGGGTGTCCCTATTCTATGTACTGTGAGCCGAGGTCTCTCCTGTGGCTACATTCAGCTGAGAACTTGGCCATGGAGCTCTGGCCTCTCCTTTACCCAGGGCCCTTTACCCTCCAGGGACATTTCACCTGGCCTCTTCGCTAGCAATAGTGCCTGCACTTCCTTACCCTGTGGTATCTGGGTTTCAAGATAGAGTTTTCTAAGAAGACAGCTTGAATGTGCAAGCCCTCAACAAGCCTTGCTAATATCTGTTGACCATAGCCGACCACGTGGCCAAGCCCAGAGTCCTTGTGGAAGGGGCTATACAGTTAATATTGAGAGGCACCATTTTGGGAGGCCACCACCAGTGCAGAGTCTGCCACAGATTCTTGTGCATTTTCAGGTATAAACCTCTTTCAGAATCAATGAGAAGATGCCAAATAACAGATTTTATGGAGAGAGTCTTTAGTCCTGTGAATAATGAAACCAGAATTGGAACTGACAGAAGTTCCTGAGAGTCTGATTCTCTGCGCCATATGTGCATGGCCTTCTCATATGATGAGAATTTAGAAATAATGGCAAAGTCATTTTAATGAGCTAGGGAAAAGTGAATAAATTATGATCCCCTAAGTACCCATTTCAGCCTACCTCTTTATGAACTGGAAAAAAAAAGTGTCACAGATTATGACAGTTACTCATCTAACAACACACACATAGTGCCATCATCATTAGGGTTGCCATTATAACCATTACATCTTTATTAACATCTTCTCCCTGAAATCTCCATTTGAAAGCCAAATGGTAATTTCATTTTGAAATCAGTTCTATGAATGACTCCAGCACAGATTTTGCTTCTGAAGTCAGCCTCCCATGACCAAAGCTGGCCTGTTTCACTTTATTGTTCCTTTCCTCTGCCCTTCTGGGGTGAAAATGAAAAAGCTATAAATAAACAAACAAAGCTACTGTTTTGTCTACCAAAATCATAATAAGCAAGGTTTAATTACATGGTTCTAAAATAGTCATTGCAAATTTACGGTTTAAAGATATTTCATTTTCTATTTATGTGCAATTCCCACACTCACAGTATAAATACTTACAGCTAATTATGAAAAAGTTCACACATTATTCCCAGTAGCATGAAAATGTAATAATAAATTTACATTAATAAGAGATTCTTTGAAAAGTTATGTAGAAGTGAGGAAAGAGAAAAACATCATAGGGAGCCAGGGGCTTAAGCGTTGGTGCCTCTCCTCTACCCAGGGCACTTCAAAGGCAAATTTCACATAATCAGATGTTTCTGTAAAATTTAAAATATGAGGATATGTTCTTTTATCTTAGGACCTGTGTCTCTTTCCTCTCTGAATTTCCCTCCATCACATGTCTTCTCAGGTTGGGTGGCATTTGAGTGGCTGTGGCATTCCTGACCCTGGTAAGAAAGCCAGGGATACATGCAGGTGGAGTTTTGTGGGATGTATATGTGTATAGTTTCCAGCCACATCACCGTATAGAGGAATTAGTGCCAGTCATCGCAGTGTTGGAGAGGCTTTCAGAAATAAACACGGCAAGCTCACTCACTGTGGTGACAGGAAGGTGCAGGGCAAGGTCCAAGCTCCATATGAATGCATCTTATAGTATCTGGCACCTGCATGGAAGTTTGTTGACAGTTAGGAAATACACAATTTGAAATTTATGGATTAAATTGTCTTTCTCTTCTGAAGTGTAATCAAAAATACACATCAGCCCCCAGTTTGGTTCAGTGCCGGGGTTGGCAAACTGAGGCTCTCGAGCCACATGCGGCTCTTTAGCCCCTTGAGTGTGGCTCTTCCACAAAATACCAAGGCCTGGGCAAGTCTATTTTGAAGAAGTGGCGTTAGAAGAAGTTTAAGTTTTAAAAAAATTGGCTCTCAAATGAAATTTCAATCTTTGTACTGTTGATATTTGGCTCTGTTGACTAATGACTTTACCAACCACATGGTTCAGGGGATAGAACATCGGCCTGCGGACTGAAGGGTCCTGGTATCGATTTTGGTCAAGGGAACATGCCTGGGTTGTGGGTTTGATCCCTGGTGTGAGGCATGCAGGAGGCAGCCAATCAATAATTCTTTCTCATCATTGATGTTTCTATCTCTCTCTCTCCTTCCTCTCTGAAATCAATAAAAATATCTTTAAAAATAATTTTTAATACACACCAGAAAAAAAAAGAAAAAGAAAAAAAGTACACACCAGAAAACTATTAGGGGGGGGAGAGGGAACAATAATGTACACAGGTATGTCAAACAATTAATGAATAAAAAATATATGTTTTCTTTTCAGATTTTGTGATATTTATGATATTTGTCAGCTTTAAACTTTTGTAAGTTACTGTGATTCCTCTCCTCATGCCAAATACATATTCACTAATTTGGAAATAGTACTTTTGTATTCCATTAAAGAACATTCCCCAAGCTGTTTAAGCAAACATGGATTTTCTCCCAATGGTAACTAATCTCTGATAAAGCAAAATCCTCTTCTAGTTGAGGCATTAGCCATTAGACAATAATAAAATCACGTTGAGTATTTTCATTTTTTCTTCTCTGGGTTCATAAAGACTGATCCATTCATCTATACAATGTGACTCTAGTCTCTTACTTTCACTTTAAACTCTAACACATAGGATTTATAGATAAATTTTGGCCAGAGGTAGACCATTAATCCTGACTAACTGATTGTATTAGTCTTCTCTGGAGAAACAGAACCAGTCGGATGGGGGAGGCGGAGATTTATTTTAAGGAATTGCCTCACAGGACTGTGGAGGCTGGCAAGCAGGAAGTCTGCAGGGTTTTGTTTTTAGGCCCACCGAGCGAGTCCTGCACGCCGGAGACCCACAGAGGAGCTGGTGCTGCAGCTGGAGTGTGAAGACCAGCTGTGGGCAACTCTCTTCCCCAACCCAGGGAAGTCAGGCTTTTTCCTTGAGCTGTGATGGGTGAGACTCACCCCACAGTCTAGGGTAATCTGTTTTATGCCAAGTCTACTGATTTAAATGGTCATCTTATCAAAAATACCTTCACAGCGGCAGACTAGTATTAGATCAAATATCTGGGTGCAGTGACCCAGCCAAGTGGACACATCCCTCGGCACACTGTCACCCTCCACACACAGTGAAGGAGGGAAGGAGCATTGCTACATGTACTGAAGTCACGACATGAAAATACATATGCCATATTTTGTTCATTTATCAGAAGATGGATTTATCAAACTTAACAGAGGGGACCAGATAAAGAGCATAGATAGAATGTTGTGATTTGGGCCAGGTCATGAGGTGGGCCCAGTCCCCAGGACCATCTACATACACGAACTACTTTGGCTTGTATTTCCCCCAATCGCTTAGAGAACTGCAAAAATGCAGAGTTCACAACCATGTGAACCAAGATCTCTTACAGTTCTAATATTCTATAACTCAATTTAAAGTTATTAAATAAGATTTAGAGAAGATGGGAGAGGAAAAAATTGAAAAAAAGAAGATTTAGTAGCTCCACAGTATATGTTTTGGTGGCCTATGCTACCTTTGGCCTATCTATTAAATTCTCACCAAAAAAAAAAAAAGAGAGAGAGAGAGAGAGAGAGAACTTTGAGAAGCAAAGGGAATTTAAAATCAGACACTTGTATAGTTCCCATCATAGTTCAGAGTAGCTGACTTTCTAAACAATGTTTCAGAGAACTGTTTGGGAAGTAACTTTTAACAAGTGCTAACAAAAGTTAAACACAAACTAAGCACCCCTTTTTAAAAAAAGCACCCCTTTTCAAGCCAAAACTTCAACATTTTGAAATGGAGTTATGGGGTAGAAAAATCTTTTTCTTTTTCTTTTTTAAATATATTTTATGGATTTTTTACAGAGAGAAAGGGAGAGAGATAGACAGTTAGAAACATCGATGAGAGAGAGACATCGATCAGCCTCCTCCAGCACGCTCCCCACTGGGGATGTGCCCACAACCAAGATACATGCCCTTGACCGGAATCGAATCTGGGACCTTTCAGTCCGCAGGTCAATGCTCTATCCACTGAGCCAAACCGGTTTCGGCAGAAAAACCTTTGAATACATTTTATTAGATGCCATAGCATCTTAGCAACATCCAATTGCTAAAAAGAAATTACGACTCCAAATTCCAATATTCTCGTTAAGAGATTTATCTTTTAGACTGGCCACAGCCATGAAGTAAGCCAGGAGGGTGCTTACAAGTACATACATCCAGGAGCTGTGGAAGAAGGAGCAGTATTGCCAACTCTCTGTGCTCCAAAGACCCCCTGCCCCTCACCACCCCTCACCCCACCACCACTCTCGCAGGTTGGGATACAAGGCCAAGCAAGGTTATGTCACATATCAGATGTGCATTTGCCATGGTGGCTGCAAATGCCCAGTTCCTAAGGATTCATGCAACCCACAGCAAACGTGTCCATCATAGGGTTAAACAACTAAAGTTTGCACAAAGCCCTCAGTCTGTTGCCTGGGGGCACACTGAACATCATTACTCTGAGAGTCCTGAATTCTTACTGGCTGGTGAAGATCCCACATCCAGATTATCAGAGGTTAGCCTCACCGATCCATTCCCTTAAGCCATCAAATGGAATCCTGACACCCAAAGGATCACCAAGCCAGTCCTCAACCCAGGGCTGATATCTATCTGTAGGCCACAAGTTCTGCCATACTATTGGTGGTTCTCACAGTGCAGCATAAAGGTGAACACTCTCCAGCTCCACTGTTACTGCTAATACAAGAAATGTTTGCGAATTCTTACCAACTAAACAATTTAAGACAGTCAAAAAAAGATAATTATGAGCCTTTTCAAAAAAAAAAAAAACAGAACATTTAAAAATATTTTTTTTATTTTAGAGAGGAAGGGAGAGGAGGAGAAAGATAGAAACATAAATGAAAGAGATTAATTGATCAACTGCCTCCTTCACACCCCCTAATAGGGATCAAGCCCACATCCTTGGCATATGCCCTGACTGGGAATCAAATCCTGACCTTATGGTTCATAGGTCACTGGCCAGACTTTTTCTCTAAAAAAAAAAAACACACTTACATATTTTAATGGATTATGAACCTTTTAATTATACTTTCTTCAACAAATATCATGCTCTTCATGCCATTGTGCAATTTACCATAATACATATTACCTATCAAATATCGCCTGCAAACATGCTCTCCCAGCAGTCTTTAGCTTGATCTCCCTCTGCATTCTGGTCAAATTCTGTCTGTACATCTTTCTCCTATATTTCTTTCGCTCTCCAGCTTATACATCCTCTTTCTTTATCCCAATCCAAATCTAATACCTCATTCAAAGATCTGATCAAATCTTAACCCCTTAATAAATGTGAATGCATAGAAAAGAAGCATCAAGATAATAAGGCATTCAAAATTCATCACAGTGGTTTTTCAAACGATCATCTTACAAGACACGGGTTTCTCACATGCTGATCTAAGATATTTTAGCTACTAAAATCTAATATTGAAAGCCTTTTCCCAATCTTCATATAATTAGTAGATAAAATTTTTTATGTTAAAGAATTTATTTTATCCATTTAAAGTAAAATTTTAGTGTCAGCTAATACCCACCAGAGTACAAAATGAATGCATTAATAAATGAATACTAATAAAAAATAAAACAAAATTTATTTTATCTTCTAATGTATGTAAGCTTTCACTACATTTTATTTTATTAATATGTTTTTATTGATTTTAGAAAGAGAAAAAGGGAGAGGGAGAAAGAAACATAGATGAGAAAGAAACATCCATTGGTTGCCTCCCACATGCCCCTACTGGGAGATCCTGCCTGCAACCCAGGTATGTGCCCCAATGGAGAATCAAACTGGTGACCTGGTTCATGGGTCAGTGCTCAACCACTGAACCACACTGGCTACACTCAAAATAAATTTTTATAGAAATTCTCTACAGGCTTGGACGTTTCTTACATCAACATTGTACACAAACAAATTGAATTTCTTTATCCAAAGTTTTAACCCTGAGCTTTATTTCCCACCAAAGACTTGCCACCATGGGAGACCATGCAGAGTCAGCCAACCCACCACCATATCTTGTTTTATAAATGCATTTTTTGTATACCCAGTTGTAAGTTCTTCAGATGCTTGGACTGTGAGTTTCGCTTCTTTTGTATCCTCCACACTATTATTGGCTTATCAGACTGCTTACTAAACCCTTATGACAGTTTTTCCTATCATTACATGCCACCCTCCAGTATCAGAAGACCCGGAAGTCTTTACCCCACAACCCATATGCCTGCATGGGTCCTCCCAGAACAAACCCTAACTGCTGGTCTTTTGATCAGAACCAAAGAGTAATTGAGACCAATGTTTTGTTTTGTTTTCCCCAGGATGCTCAGTTTCTCTCTTCACTCCCAACTACTTTAAAAGAAGCAAAAGAAAAGAACAACCTCACCCATCATTTTTTGGCAACTAGATCTCTGGAAACCGAAAGTGCACTAGCTGAGAACAAGAAGAGCAGCATCAACAACATTAACAATAATACTTACCTGTATTCGGTGCTTAATTCGTATCAGGCAGGTGCTAAGTATTTTACATCGGTCATCTTATTTATTCCTCTTAATGCACTTGTGAGGTAGGATGTGTATCTGGATGGCCATTTTCCACAAACCTGAAAGTGAGTATAACATGGAAGAGAGATCACGGCTACCTGAAAAGGCCTTGTGCCCAGGCAAAGACCAACAGGTAGTTAGCATATGCAAGAAGTCAGCTGGAAGGCTAAAGGACTTTGATATTCCACAAGAGCTGAAAATCAGCATAATACTGTCCTGCTTTTGGCCAATGGCTGAAGCCAATCCCCTAGCTTGATAATCCTTTTATTGTTTACCAAACTTTACCATTGATATGCCTGTTTGCTTTGCTAAAGGGCAAATGTGTATTCTAGTAAATAAAAGCTAATGGGTCTGAGGATTCAGAGAGCCTCTCAACTAGAGAGTAAGGTCTTCGCCTGGGTCTCCCGTGCCTTCTAAATTTATATTTCTTATCCAGTGTATCCGTTTGTGCACAGCCCCTTCTCCAGACCCTGAACCCTAGCCACAAATAGATGTGGCATTCACAGCCTTCCAGTAGGGATGAGGGAGAAAGAGCAGCCTGGATGATTAAACTGCAGACAGGAGCGAGAATGTCCCAGCTGATGCCAGATGGGATGTATCATGATACCCAGGACCACATGTCCTTCCTCCCTATCTTACCACTACTCAGAGGAAAGGGAACAGCTGTATACATGGGAGAGGGGGGGAGGAAGGGAGGTGAATCCTGAAAAGACTGAGACTGTTTCTACCAATAGAGGAATTGAGTGTTCATAACAGAAATTAATTTCAGTTATAGGAAAATAAATGTGTATTTCTTGCACATCTGAGTTTATAGACCTACATAATAATATCATGCCTATAGTTCAAGGAAAAAGAACTAAGATTCACACAGGTTTAGACACTGTTCAAGATCATACAGATATTCAGTGATGGCATCTGGATTTTAAGCCATAATGTCTGAGGCCATAGTTCACTCTATTGAGTAATGGATATATAAAAACACTACAAATATAATAGGAATAGTCTGACATTTAAAAGGTAACCTGACTCAAGTATAATTTCTTCTAGAAGTAAGATCCTTTCTTTGTTTCCCTAAGTCACCAAAAAAGGCATAAATGTACCTGGATCATAGCACTGTCCTATAGAAATAGCACTCAAACTAAACATATAATTCTAAATTTTCCAGCAGCCACATTTTAAAAAGTAAAATTAATTTTCATATTTCTTTTATAAAGTATCCAAAACAACCTGGCCTGTGTAGCTCAGTGATTGAGCATTGACTTATGAACCAGGAGGTCACACAGTTCAATTCCTGGTCAGGGCACATGCCCCGGTTGCTGGCTCAATCCCCAGTAGGGGGCATGAAGGAGGTATCCAATCAATGATTCTCTCTCATCAGTGATGTTTATATCTCTCTCTCTCTCTCCCTTCCTCTCTGAAATCAATAAAAATATTTTTAAATGTAGTGAAAATGAATTAGAATTCACATAAAACCTGTATTTTTAAAAAATGTATCCAAACATTATTATTTTAAATATAATCAATATTTTTAAATATAAAACTATTTACATTCTTTTTTATATTAAATTTTCAAAATCTGGTGTGTATTTTCCTCAAGTAAGATATAATTGACATATATTAGCTTTGGGTGTACAACATACTGATTCAATATTTGCATAAATAACCAAATGATCACCACATAAGTCTACTTAACATGTCACCACTCATGTTCACAAACTTTTTGTGTGTGTGATGAGTACTTTTAAGATCTACTCTCGTAACAACTTGCAAATATTCAGTACAGTATTACTAACTGTAGTCTCTGGTGTGTATTTTATACTGACACCACATCTCAATTCAGATAAGCCACATGTGTCTGGACTGTTCAGGTTGAGATAAAACAGAGTGAACTGGATATTAAAATTCATAGCAAAGGACGACTTATGAGCACAGTTCATGTTCTCCACGGATAGTGTTTCCGTGCGGCAGGAAACATAGCCCTTCGGTCTGTCTTTCCCAGAACTTTATCTTCCTTTGTAAAAAGCCAGATTTTTCAGGAGTCAAGCTTAGCACTTTCTTTTAGGAAAATACTTTTCATTTAAACTTTTCTTCTTTCAGTTTTGCTAACAGCTTTACTGAGAAATGATTGTCACACAACTTAGATTAAGTGAGAAGTTTTTTACTTTGTTTTAGTAAAAACAAAAGTTTATTGTGCCTTTACTATATGCCCTGCCCTACCTTAGCATCTATTAATAATCTAAGTGAAGTCTTGCCACCTATGAGATGGGTACTGACAGTATTATTTATCCCATTTCATATATCAGAAAATTGAGGCTGAGAGGACTAAGGTTATTTGTCAGTGAGATTTGACTAGAAAGTGAAGGCACCTGAATTCAAAACTAGGGAGGCTGTCCACTTAGCATACAGTCTTCAAGACTATCAGGCTGAATATCAAGAGGAACTAGGAGTGTGGTATTGCCACCATAAAATGCCAGGGGCAGGGAAGAGAGGAGGTGCTGGGAGATTCTAATATAACTAGTGGCCAGTGCATGAAATTCACGCACGAAGGAGGAGGGGTGTTCCTCAGCCCCACCTGTACCCTCTCCAATCTGGGACCTCTCGAAGGATGTCCTACTGCCGGTTTATAGTGATCGGGCCTAAACCAGCAGTTGGACATCCCTCTCATAATCTGGGATTGCTGGCTCCAGCTGCTCACCTGCCTGCCTGCCTGCCTTATTGCCCTTAACCACTCTGCCTGCCAGCCTGCTCACCCCAACTTTCCCCACCACTGGTCTGCTCGCCCCCAACTGCCCCCGTGCCAGCCTGCTCATCCTCAACTACCCCCCTGCTGGCCTGCTTACTCCAAACTTCCCTCTCCACTGTCCTAATCACCTCCAACTGACCCCCACTGAAAGCCTGCTCACCCCTAACTAACCCCCCTACTGGTCTGCTTACCCCCAATGGCCTTTCCCACCACCAGCCTGATCACCCACAACTGCCTTCCCATCCTGGCCTGGTCACTCCCAGTGACCCAAGCTCCCAGCCCCTCCTTTTTTTATTTTTTATTTTTTTCCAGCCAGAGCCAGCTAGAAGCAGATATCTGGGATTTATTTATCTTCTATACTTGAAACTTTGTAGCTTTGAGTGGAGGCCAGGGCTGGCCAGGGCGGATGGGAAGCTTGGCTTCCTCCATCATGGAGGCAACTCAAGCCTCCTGCTCACTCCAGCAGAGTGGCTGCCAACATCTTGGTTCAGTTAATTTGCATACTTGCTCCTGATTGGCTGTTGGGTGTGGCTTGTGGGCATAGCAGAGTTACAGTCAATTTGCATGTTTCTCTTTTATTAGTGTAGATTATCTAGAACATTACAAGAAACAAAAAAAAAGTGGAAGAAATCAAGCTGAACTTGCTGCCTCGTACAACCACTTCAAAACTACAACTAAAAGACAAAATGGACATCATCCAGAACCACAGGAAGGCTGACTAAGTGGAAATTCTACAACTAGAAGAAAAGAGAAAAGCACACTGAGACTCAGAGGAGGTGTAGAAGTAAAGAGCAGAGGTATGGAAGCATGTGCTGGCAACTGAGTATGCAGCTGGCTTTTTCAATCTTCAGGGAGACACAAGCTCCCAACTGCTCTGAATTCCAGTTCCAAGTGAGACTCTGGGGACCCAGACTCATACGGGCAGAAACTGGACTATCTGGCAGCAGGTAGAACTCGGGGGCGGCTTTTTCTCAGAGGTGCTTGCAGTGATTACCAAGGGACACTGGGACCCAAGGGCCTCTTAGGGCAGGGCTGATGGGAAGCCATTGTTGTTTGCTCTTCCCTGAGACTCTGCCCCATCCAAGCTGTACACAGAGGCTTTTGCATATGAATGGTCTGGTCCTTTGAAATCTAAACTTACCTATCAAACTGCAGCTGAGTCAGTGAGACCCAGAACATCCAAAAGAAGGCCCAGGACCCCACAGCAGCTTGCATTGCTTCACAGCTGGGCCTCATCTGGGACCTCCAAAACCCAAAAAAGAAGAGGAATCTGCAGGTCTCTCTGTAGCTCCTGCTGGATGGCCTTAGGCAGAGCTAAATTAGCACCTCCTTGGAGATCCAAGAGCCAGTGTACCCAGGGGTCAGAGTGGGACTATCCAGATTACAACTCCTCAGATCCATTAGGGACACACTCAGGGGGCAGACTCAGTGAGCACCAAAGCCCCACTGAAGCAAGTCTTGCCTCATAAGGGTGTTTTCAGCACAGAAGTTCTTCCATCATAGACACAGCTGATCCTCACAGCCAATTGGCCTGGAAGTCAATTTCTCCCAGTGATACCAACAACAATCAAGGCTTAACTACAACAAGACTGTGCACACAGTCCACAAAGGGATGCACCAAGAGTGTCTACCTCTGGGAGGCTGAGTCACTGAGCCCTATAGGACACCTAGTGCACAAAGCCACTCTATCAACTCAGGGAAGCAGCTAAAATGCAGAGACAAAAAAACAGGTCACAAATGAAAGCAAACGACTGGATATAGAGTTCAAAACCATGGTTATAAGGTTTTTCAAGAGTTTTCTAGAAAAGGCTGATAAATTTAGCAAGACCCTCGAGGATATGAAAAATGACCAAGTAGAAATTAAGCCATACACTGATTGAAATAAAAAAATAATATACAGAGATACAACAGCATACTAGAGGATCTCAAGAATCAAGTCAAATATTTGAAATACAAAGAAGCAAAAAACATAAAAACAACCATAAAAAACAAAAAGAAAAAAGAATCCAAAACTATGAATATAGTGTAAGGAGCCTCTGGGACAACTTCAGGGGCAGAGAAAGGGAGTGGACTGACAATCCTCAAGGAGGAGAGGAGTGTCGGGGGTGTAGGAAGAGACTGGACAAAAATCATACACCTATGAATGAGGACAGTGAGAGGGGGGTGAGCTAAGGACAGGGGGTGGGGTGAGAACCAGGTAGAGGGGAGCTATGCGGAGGTGGGGGGTGGGAAGGAACATCTGTAATAATCTGAACAATAAACATTTATTTTAAAAAAATGTCTTTATGCAGATTTCTAGCTAATCTCCTGGCAGAGAAGGCCTTTGTCTACTTACTTATATAGGCCTTTGACTAGTCAGTCTCTTCTAACCTCAATATTTGTAAACAACGAGCTTTACAATAATTCTGCATAATGTTTGCTGAACACATTCCAAGGTGGAAGTACTTTTTAAAACAAAATACTGCAAGAACACCTAATTTTTAGTATTATGCTTTCATGATGTGGTCAACTTTTAGAACATAGTTTCGGTGAGATGTAGTGTCCCCCAAGAACAACTACTAGACTGTTTAGAAGCATGAGAACTGCCAGCATGTCCCATTTAAAGAGGCTCCTTTCCCTTACCCTGCCCACGGCCATCCAGTATCACATCCATCACCCCTGAGCAACACGGAGAGAACCCCACCAGAGCCCAAGTGGCATTCTTCCTGGACTCCACCATGTCTGAGCACTTCTGGCAAATAGGTGAATCTGAGCCATGAGGACTCTCTACGGTTTTTGTTTTCTGTTGTGTTGTGTTTTTGTTGTTTTTTTTTTTTGGGGGGGGGGTGGGTAGGGAGGAAAATGGAGGACAAAGAAAGAAAAAGAAGTGAAACTCCTGGTTCCTTTTAATAAAAATAAATATCCTGGGTAAAGAGTGAGAGGAGTATTCTGTAACTTCCACTTTTCCTCCTAGGAACTGTTTACCCCCTCCAGTGTCCCTCCCCCTCCTCCAACTCCCTTAGCCTGCACCTTCCCTCCCTCCGTGAACTTGGGCCAGAGCCCAGGGGAAAAGCCATTAACAAAAATGTGGGAAAGCTTTGAGCTCAAAGGTCTGAGAAATAGTGGGCATGTTGTGCCTGGAGTCCGGTGTCCCCAACAATCAACCACCAAGGAGCCTTTTCCATGCAAAACCCAGGTTTGGCTCCCAGCCCCTTTCTGGCGCAGCAGCAAGACAGGAGAGGGAGCCCCGGAGGGAACAATGGGTTATATGGGGTTAGGATATTGGGTGGGCTTTGGGAAGTGACATGAGTTACAGAGATTGCCTTATTGGGTCAGATTTTTCAGCAAAGTCTTACAGCACAACCATCAGGAGCTATCCCCCATTGTTTCCCAGTTGGTCAACAGTGATGTATAGGGGGTAGCCTGTAGTTAGGCCTTATTAGGACCTCAGCTGCGTCTGTGGAGCTTCATTGGTCCGCTCTGACAGTGGTTGAGGAAGTTAGGACATTCCTGGCGGTTTAGGCAGGGGGCCCAGCCCTATAGGACAAGATGGAGGGGAGTTCATTTCTGTTTTTTTTCTTTCAGGCACCCACATGGGTACTGCTTTGGAACCTCTGAAAGATAATAAAACAGAGTTTTCCTCGTTTGCGGATGAAGTCAGTACAGATTTTTGAAATCAAAGCGTGAGAAGCCTTGGCATAACTAGAGCTCCTGCACCCCAGCAGCATCCAGGACGGTTCCAGCCCATAGTGAGCAAAGCTCCAGTGAGCTCAGCTGGCCTGGGCATCTCAGGGGCAGCACCCTCACGCCACGGTCAGAAGCAGCTACACTCCCACACTCGCCCCAAATGTGTGACTGCTTGGTGGCTAAGAGAACTGAGGGTAAGCGCTTATGGAAATTGATGGAAACTCCCAGAAATGTTGGGATGGGGATATCTGGAGGCAGCTGGAGGGTCTACAGAAGCAAGTTCAAGCAGAATCAGAGAAACAGGGTACAAGGTGTGAGGCTAATGTAATTCCTAGTTTTGTGTGACCTTCACATGGGTTATATAAACACTATGCTATCCTCCTACTTACTCCAGCTCAGGGTAAGTGCTCAGTCATTGTTCAGTTATTTTTTTCCTGACCTTGGGAAAGAAAATTAGCATGTCATTGGAGCCCCAGAGAGATCATGTGTGTGGGAAGGCATGGCAATGGGATGAGTTAGGGATTGTGTCAGATGACCCATCTTCCTGGGACACAATTCCCAACAGTGGTAACTCCTGACCCTGAACCACAGAGGATAGATGCTGAATGGAAAGCTCCTCTTTAGTCAGTTCTTAAATCAAGAAGGAAGGGAGCAAAGGAATTGGTATTTTGGCAATTATTATCAATATACATGAGAACAAAATACTCCCACCTAATAAATCAAGTTTAAGGTGAATTTAATTGCTTTAATAATGGTTCTTTTTAATATCTCATGTTTGTTTTAATCAACATTAATCTTGGTTCCTCAGTCTTATAAGTTAGCAAGAAGTGAGTCACATTGTTTCATAAATTCAAATTATGTTGTATAAATACTAGTAAATGAAAAAATGATTCATCCTTTCAGATTTCTCTAACCACAACTGAGCTGCCTATAAGACTAACACCAGGAGTATGTGTCCACAAGAGGGCGCCAGAAGCTGACTTTCCTTAGGTAATCTCCGTGGAACTAGTGAAGATTTTTGAATTTGATGGCAAAGTTAAAGACAGGAAGAAGTCAGATCTATGTATAAAAGCAATAGGCAGGTGCATCTGGTTCACATGTTTGTTTTATGCTAATACTTAAGTAGTACTGAAATCTCCATAGTGGTTCAGGATGTAAAATATGTAAATAGCAACACCTGAGCGAGGGAGATAGTGGTATCATTCCATTTGAAATTGCCTTACCGAGTACAGTGGGGCTTTTGTTAATGAATTAATTTCAAACAGCTTTTCTCCAGTTAAAAGAAAACTCCAATTGGTGTTTCAATTATTAGAATCATCGGTACATATCCTTTCATGCAATGGCAAAACTGTTATATAAAGCCACAGAGAGCATTAACAAGGTATCTGTGGTGGTATAAATCATTACTAATTTGATAAGCAATGCCAATTTTAAGGATTTGGGTTTTGAAGTGGCTCTAAAATGTAGAGTACAAAGAAAGTGTTTTTAGAATATTCTGTTACCAAAAGAGACAGCAACAAAGTTGATTTTTAAAGGGAAAGACAAAAATACAATCCACATTAAAGTAGAAATTGATTTAAATAACTGTTTTTAAAAAGAAGAAAGAAAAGGTTAATTGTACTGAAGAACGAAGAGCCTAGATACTTTCAGCAGAAAAAATATCAAGCTGATGATTCTTAGGACAGGTGCGCACAGCACAGTTTAATTCAGATTATCAGTCTCTCACACCTGTGACCAGTAACTATTAACAACATATTCTTTTATTCTACCCCACATTTCTCCTTTCAGCACTAAGAGTAGTAACCTGAACACCATACCCTTCCCTGTGGGAAGATGAGGTGGTATAATCGTAAAGTTTTGCAGGTTGTTTTTGTTTGTGGGGTTTTTTAGCCAAACACACACACACACAAGATTCAAAAGAACAAAGAGCTCAGATTAGAGCAACAAGGATTGTGGGGTGGGTTTTTGTTTTTGTTTATTGTTTTTTGTTTGTTTGTTTGTTTGTTTTTGGAGGGTTTTTAGGGTTGGTTTGCTTGTTTGTTCGTTTTGGAGAGTATGTTTATTAAAGCTGGGGACATAGAAACAAGAAAGCTTTAAGAAGCAACAGGAAAGAGAAAATGGGGCTGCTGTTAGCTCACTGGAAAGTCAGAGAAAAGAGGCGCTTGGAGACAGGTTCCGCTGCCCATTGCTCCCCTGATTGCAAGTCTTGCGGGGACCCTTAGAGTTTCAGAGAAAGAAAATTCACTGGAAAGGAAGATTCCAGTGGGTGTGCCTCCAGGAGGGCGAGCCGAGCAACATGGTCAACTCAGAATCCACAAGGCAGTGGAAACTTGGAGTAGACTCTAATTCAGCTCTCAGTATTTTAGTTATCTATTTTCACCCAAATAATTACCCCAGCCCCTAATGACTTAAAACAACACAGCTTTCTGACTCACAGTTTCTTTGGGTCAGGAGTTGAAAAGCTCAGCTGGTTCTTGCTTTTCATGAGCTATCAGCAGTCAAGATATCAGCTTAGGTTTGAGTCATCTGACCGCCTGATGGGGGCTAGAAGATCCACCCTCAAGATTGCTTCCTCACATGGCTGCTGGAAGGAGGCTGTGGGTCCTAGATTTGGACCTCCCCAGAGAGCTGCTTAATGGTCCTCAGAGCATGGCAGCTGGCTTCTCCCAGATCGAGTGCTCCATCAGAACAAGGCCACCTACCTTCTAGGACCCAGACTGAAAAGACACAATCACCTCTCCGGTATCCTATTGGTCAGGCCTTTCTAATGTGGGAGGAGACTACATAAGGATGTGAATCCCTGGGGGCTAAAACCAGTGAGAACTCTCTTGGAAGCTGGTCCCAGACCCGGCTCCCCCAGTGTTCTGGATATTCCTGGCATTCCCACGTGGCCAACTGAGATGTAGATGTAGGCAGAAGGAATGTGTCTCTACCAAGGTCTCTTTTCTCTCTCCTTCCTCCCACAGCTTCTATGATTTCTCCTCACCTTCAACCAAACCTGTCACTGGGTATCTCCTAGTTCAGCTCTTTTATGTTCTGTTGCCAAATGTTCCGGAGATTTTTCTTTCACTGCTGTGGGCAGAAAATAAAAGAGAGGGAAAATATTCACTCTGGCCAGTTTTTCAGATTCTCAATAGAAAGCCATTAGCTTCTTCATATTCCGGAGATTAACACCTCTTAAATAGCTCCTGCATTTTATTATATTCAAGAATATCTGTCTCCTCCTTGAGTTAAATTTCCAAAAACCCTGTTTGCTCAGTTTCAATATAAGTCAGGCTCCAGGTAAGATGGGGAATGGATTGCAAAATGAGGAGGGAGGAATGAGGAAATATTCCTGTGCAATAGTTGTAATCCATAAATTATTTTTAAATTACTCCTTTGGTATACATCTTATCCAATAAAATATAAGCTCCCCAAATGAAGACAGGGTCTAGTCATTCACTACTTTAATCCCATTACCTACCACAGTGGCACATAATAGATACTCAAAAAATCATTTATAATAAAAGAGGCAGCCACTTCAATGATATTTTATGAGAGAATAAAATTGTTTTCTCATGATAATCTACTAAGTGAAGATTTGTAAAACGCAGTTAAAATGTTATTGTGATCTGAGACATAATATACTAAACTAGAAGCACAATGCACATAGATTCGTGCTAGAATGGGCTTTCCTTTCCCTGGCTGCTGGCACTGTCTTTCCACTCCGACCCAACCCCTTTCTGCTCTGGCCCCGCCTTCTCACGCTGCCCAGAGACTCTGAGAGATGGGAGTGGGGCAGAACACCTGTGTTGTCACCATGGCGATGACACAGCATTCCGTCCCTGTCTCTGGGTGCCTATGTATGCAAATTAACTACCATGTTTGTTGGGTTAATTTGCCTATCACTCCTAATTGGCTGGTGGTGTAGCAGAGTCAATTTACATGTTTGTCTAGTATTAGGTGAGATGATGTTAGTATTTTGACCTCAGTGGGCTGGAGTCTAAGGTATGGCACCCCATGCATTGACCTATATTCAGGAAGAAGAGGGGCCTCGGGGCTGCTATTCCCAGTGCACCTTTTGCCATGTTCCACCCAACCCAAGAAGAAAGGACAGACATCAGCAGAAGCAGCCTGGGGAGAAGCAGGAAATGGATCCCTCTGGGTCCCTGTCAGAATTAGGGCACATCACCAGATAATACAGGAGAGGGGGTTATTTTAAAAGGGATGAGTTTTGAAGATATGGCAGGGTGCAGACAAGCCGTAAGGGAACGTGTGAGTCACTGGAATGGCACTGCTAGCATAGCCAGAAAAGCTGAGAAGACAATGGGCTGCTGACACCCAGTGGGAGAGAGCGTTAAGGAGCTATGGCCTTTCACGGCCAGCCTTGCCCTTCTTCCTTCCTCCAATCTCCTGCCAAACACACACAGGAGGTTTCCAATATACCCAAGACAGGACACAGGACAGCTTTATTTTATTCCTCTCCGAGTCCTTCACACATAACACAGTGATAGCCAGAAGCAACGAGTTCATAGGAACTGTTGTTTTGTGTGAACTGAGACTAACCCCCTCTTTCTTCTCCCATGCTGTGACATCATAATATTGAGGGAGTCTTTCTGAAAGAAAAGAAAGATAACATGGTGTGAATTCTACATCTCTAGATAAATACATGTCAAGGAAGCTCCCTAAACGAGCGTTTTGTCAATAATACTAAATGTCATCACTTAGGATGTTTAATGAAAAGACAGTGCTGAGTTTCTCCTTTCAATTATTCTTCTCAATAAAATAAGGATTCCAAGGCAGAAGAATCTATATTTATTTCCATGTTACTCAATAATTCTATTTCCATTTTTCATGGGGGAAAAATCAGTCTTACAGAAGAAAAAAGTTGTTTAATTAGTAGTTTAGACTTAACCACAACTTTATAAAGATAGAACTGAGTTGTTCAAAATAGTAGCCACTAGTCACATGTGGCTATTTAAATTTATATTAGTTGATATTAATTCAAATTAAATATAATTTAAAATGATGTTTAATCATATTCCTCAGTCTTACTTGTCACATTTCAAGTGCCCAGTAGCCCCATGTGTTAGACAGTGCAGAACAAATAATGTCCATCTTTGTCTGACGTTCTACTGGACGGCACTGAGCCGAGGTGAATGACCTCTCAAGATTCTTCCAGAATTACATCTGAAACTCATAGGACTAAAATTTAAAATGACCACACTTTGGTTAGGTTTTTCTGACCATGACTGAGGTATGATCACAACATTAGATTCAAACTACTAATAATGGCTAGCAACATGAAATATTTGATTTTTAGAAAGGAGACCAGTAGTTACTGTGAAGTTATATTTAAGAGGAATGATGTAAAATTTAAGGTCATAATATCATGAGGATCCTTTTTAAGTTTATTTATCTCTTCTTATATAACAAGCAGTTCTAGGATAAAAGTCTTGAAATTTTGTCCAGTGAAATCACATATTCACATCTGAGTTAAGGTAAACAGAGAAACAGATGCAGTTCTAGGTATGCTGGAATTAATTTCCCACATCATTCAGCCCTTATTATAGCACTCAGCATGGCCTTGCCACGTAGGGCAGGATCTGAAATAGGATGCTTTGCATTGACTCCTAACTTTGACGATGGCTAAGAAAACCTGAGAAATATCCTACATTCTATAGGGCTTCCCCATTGCAAAGCCAACAGGATCTCACAATCATCACAGAACCCACCTGGTGTGAATTTTACTAGACAAATACATGTCAAGGAAGATCCCTCCTCAGCATCATTGAGGAGGAGACTCTGAAATGAATTCAAGGAAGACAGTGCCACAGTGGCTCCCTGCACCCTGCTGTGCAGGAGCGGGCAGTGGTGTGCTGCCCCAAAAGCAATGCAAGGAAAAGGAGCCCTAACATTTGGTCACATTTAAAAAATACCTCTCAGTGTTTAGGGATACAGTTTAAAAATTAGGAACCAGTGAATAAAAGCTAGTATGTATTGGGCATTTCATGTGTTCCAAGGACTGTGCTCAGTATATTGCATGGACTGTATCACCTCAATTAGAACTCACCACACTAAACACTGGGTCTCATTTTACAGACAAAAAAAAAACAAAACACTGAAATTCAGATTCCCTAGAGATAACACCTCAAATCATAGAGCTAGCGAATGCCTGAGCAAGCGTTTGAATCCAGATCTGTCTGATTATAAAGTTCATGCTGCAGGCACTCTACCTGTGGCTAATTTTGTTGTTGTTCTTTTCAAATCTACTGCAGCATTCTAAACTATGCTTTTAAAGGTAAAAAATATATATATGTAAACAAACAAACTATGCTTTTAAAGGTAGAATAAATAAGGAAATTTTGCTAAAACCTGAACAATCAAAACTTTTACTGCTGAGTGTGTAAGAAATGTCTCACAAAGAGCAACCCAGATTTCCTTTTGATTGTCGCTGTAAGGAATTTGAGGAATTTCTTAGGGGAGACAAGAACATTGTTCTTTTCCCAAATTGGTTCTATAAATTCAGCAAGTGAGTGAACACATTCAAGAACAAGGGATATGGCAGAACAGGCTTTTCAATCACTTCAGCTTCAGAATGCTTTTGTGCTCTTTAAATCCTTTTGATCATTAAACCAGCAGTAAGTGGATGTCTAAGTTAGAACATTTTGAGGAATATTCTCCAGAAAGTTTGTAAGAAATATTGCTCCTTTGGATTGAATAAATTTTCTCCGGTCATTTATTTGAAGGCAGATGAGCCTCTGCTCCAAGGAGATAGCCTACTGTCATTAATGTATTGA
>PVJN01002630.1:0-115131 GCA_004026805.1 Lasiurus borealis | reverse complement strand
AAATATATTTTATTGATTTTTTACAGAGAGGAAGGGAGAGAAATAGAGAGTTAGAAACATCGATGAGAGAGAGACATCGATCAGCTGCCTCCTGCACGCCCCCTACTGGCGATGTGCCTGCAACCAAAGTTCATGTCCTTGACTGGAATCGAATCTGGGACCTTTCAGTCCGCAGGCCAACGCTCTATCCACTGAGCCAAACCGATTTTGGCTCTTCTTTCCTTTTTTAAGATAAAAAGCCTTTCAAAGGTTTGCAATTAGAAAATTTAGAGGACAATTTCTGGGATCTGGATTGACAGGCAAAAACATGAAGTTCAAATGTACCAAAAATCCGAGTTATGAAGGGAAGCTGCTGTTAGTGACTAGCTGTGTGGCTTGGAGCAAGGAACCTAATCTTTCTGGGTGTAGGTGCTCTTATCTCTAAAATTAAGATAAAGTCCAATGTTAGGTTGCTGTGATGACTCTAATTAATATAAAAGCTTATTGCCCTAGCCAGTGTCTCAATGGTTAGAGCCTCAGCCCATGAACTGAAGGATCCTGGGTTTGATTCCAGTCAAGGTCATGTATCTTGATGCCCAGCCTTTGTCAGAGTGCGTGCAGGAAGCAACCAATGGATGTGTCTCACTCATGACAATGTCTCCCTCTCTCTTTCTCTTCCCCTTCCTTCCATTCTCTCTAAAAATCAGTGGGAAAAAAATATCTTTAGGTGAGGATTAACTAAAATATATGTATGGACTTATTCATGTATGGTGCTTAAGCCCCTAAGCTTACTACATTTATAATTCAGGCTATTTTATATATTGACTTATTTGTACTTAATACTATAAAAAAAACAGCTACCATTTACAAAATGCACACTGTGTACCAGGCACCTTCCCCTGTGCTTTGAATATCAGCTCATTTTATGTTCACAAAAATCTATCAGGCATTTACTCTTCATGCCTTCTCTTTTTGTGTGTTCCTTTGTTTCAGAAGAGAACACTGAAGCACAGGGTTGCCTGCCCAAGGTAACATGGGTAATAAAGGAGGGCAGTGGGATTTGAACCAAGCAGCCATCCTTCAGAATCCACACTCATCCATTAAGCCACAATACCAAGGATTAAAAGGTTGAAACGCAATTAGGAAGCAGACATCGCTTTGTATTTGCACACCCCTTTTTTATGGTCAGTGATGATATTTGAAAATGGTTCTGTCCTTCCTCTGCTGGGCTGGCTAGGGAGAAATTGCGTCGCAGAGAGAGATGGAAGAGTGGAGACGAGGTTTGCAGGAGATCGGCGGGCAGGATGAACACTTTGACTTGCCAAAGGAAACCTTATGGCTTTGAGGTGTAGTTGGAAGCATATTGAACTAGAAGCCGGGAGACCCGTGTCCCCGTTCCAGCTCTGCCACTAATGAGCAGTCTGACATTGCACCTCACGGAACCCATACATCACCTCCGTGTCCTCGTCTAAAACAAAGCTTTAGGTCTAGCGGCTAGACCTAATTAATTTAGACGGAGAAGTCTCTCAAGACTGCCCCGATTCTAACTGTATTGTAGTATTTTATTAAAATCCAGACACCATCTTTCAGCCACAAAAACCACCGGGGATAGGAATATCTTTTCATCTTAGTAACGGGATTTTTTAAATTAAATTTTTCATTAAGTTTAAAGAATGCATGTTATACTATTAATTTCAAAAGAACTGAATTGATATCACTTTGATCTGAGTGCTTGTGTTTCGGTTTGTGTCGTGCCACTAGCCGTGGGATTCTTGGGTCAGCCCTTGCTTGACCTTGAACCTCGGTGTCCTGATCAAAGGGAGTAATTCCCACGTTTTTTTCCTGATATGAAACTATTCATGGTCTAGTTTTCACCAAGTTAATAAACTCTTGGCAAGTTTGTGATACCTATTTAACTATTTTTTAAAATATATATATATTATTGATTTCAGAGAGAAAGAGAGAGGGAGAGAGATGTAAAAACATCAATGATGAGAGAGAATCATTGATCAGCTGCCTCCTGCACACCCCACACTGGGGATGGAGCCTGCAACCCAGGCATATGCCCTGCCTGGGAATTGAACTGTGACCTCCTGGTTCATAGGTCAGGTTCAGTGATGCTCAACCACTGAGCCCTACCCGGCTAGGCTATTTAACTATTTTTGAAAAGCATCTTACAAAAATATCCACTGCTTGCTGAAAAAACAAAGCTCCGAGTCTCCTCAGCTGTTAACATTATGTAGCATAAATCTACTATTAACAGACAAACCCCCAGGTGGGGTTCGGGGTATGGGAGCTGGGGGGTGCTCCTTTTCTAAAGGCAGCCCGCTAAGTGGTGGCTAACAGATCCAGGGGTTCACCTCCTGACTTTCCGATTGTTTGGGCAGGAAACTTTCCCCTTCCTGGTAATCAGTACCCTCTAGACATCTGCTTCCGGAGGGGGTGGAGGAAGTACAAAAGCCGCGGAAAGATTAAATCTAATTATTATGATTTCCATTTCTGGGGCAAGGCCTCTTCATAAATAATTACGTCTTCATGCGAAACTGGCCAATTTGCAGCACTGGCCCTATCATTCAGAATAATGAGTAGATTTATAACCCTCAAGCTCATTAGCTATAGAAAGCTAATTAGGACTTTTCGCTAAAAACACCACTACGTGAACTGCTCCCTGAGGTGCTCACAGCATTTTGACTCTGAAAACATCCACTTCTCACCAGATGAACTCCATATGCGCCAGGCAGGGCCAGAGTGAAGGGGCAACTACACCACCAGGAAAGAGGGTTAACGGTTCCTTATTCAATGCCCCGCAGATGGAGGTTAGGATTCTGTTTTCCCGAGGGTGTATATCCTGAAAGCATGAATGAATGGAAATCATGGCAAAACAATACACTCTAAAGAGCACGGCATAGGCATGAGAACGACCTGCAGTTTAATTCTGGCTCCTTCTCCTCCCATTCAGCATGAAACATTGAACTAAATACACCTAAAGCCTGATTCTCATCCACACATTATAATGGAAAAGAACTAATGCAGAGGCTAATTTTACTTCCTGGTTAACAAGATGCATTTATTTTATTAATTTCATACACACACTTCACTTACATGTGCCAGGCATGGTTCCCAACTCTTTATAATCTTCAGGGAAATGCCTTAGTGGAGGTGGCATTACCGTCCTAACTTACAGTTGAAGAAACTGGACCATGTCAAGAGGGTAAACAATTGGTCACGTGGTTCTCCATCCATGTGGTGTGTTACAAGTTCTTCACAGACAAATGCTAATTACAGCCAAAACGTGATCACGGCCAAATGTGGATCAAGGTCTTAGTCTATTTTAATTACAATTGATATGTACTATTACTGAGATGTCTTTCAGGAGTAGCTACTTGAGTGCCTCATGATATGGTGATTTTTTTAAAGATAATTATCAATATTTAAAACTATATTGTTGATGTTTTTGCTTTTTTATTTGTTTACCTCTTTCACTAAGAATAAAATTCATAAAGACAGACTCTTCCCTGGCTTGTTCATTACTCTGTCTCTAAATTCAAGAATAAATAAGTAGAGTCTCTTAGTGATTTGAAGGTAGATTAACTTGAGGAAACAAACTACAAGGAAGAAAATTTGGAAATAATTCAAATAACGCTGCCAAAATATCTATAATATGAAAACTCATGAAAAGTCAACTCACATCTCTTTTAACAAAGCAAACTATATGAATTCTTATTAACCCTACCATAATTCATCTTCGCTAATCAGTATTCCAATAACTTTCTCCCTTTGTATCACTTTAATGTATGTTATTCGCTACATTGCTTCTTGTGGTTGACTACTCTGTGTCAGCTCTACCGCTCCTAATGGTTGTTCTAAACCAGTGATTGGCAAACTGTGGCTCGCGAGCCTCAGTCTGCCACTCTGTTGACTAATGAGTTTGCCGACCACTGACTTAGACTCTCGATTCCAATAATTACAGGCTGTCGTTGTTCCTTGTGATTAAGCCCCTACACCAACAATGGTAAGTCCATCCCTTTTCCAATAGTTGGTTCAAGAACAATCTTGTAATATGATTCTCTTCAGTTATAAGTAGGTATTTGTCAGGTGGGAGTCATATGGTCCCAGTATAAACAACTATTCGTGACAGCCTTGGAAATAGTGTTATGCAAGATGATGCTAAAAATGTGAGCTGTTGCAGGGTCTTAAGATTTACAATGAAGAGTTTTATCTTCATCTGTAGTATAATGGAAGCCATGTATGGTTTTAGGACCAAATTGTGGTTCCTGAAGATCACCCTGGCTACAGAGTGGAGACCACTTTGGCGGGCAATGTGTGTATGGCCATTCAGCCAGTGGAAGTTACTGTAAAAGTCCAATGAAACGCAATGGTAAATTGACTCCTAACAGCCACCGTTGTAGTACGCCCGAATGTAATTCGTTGGATCTGGGAGATATTTTAGCAACAACATCAACAGGACCTGTGGTGAATTGGATTTGAGGAGAGAAGGGAAAGAAATTCTAAGTGACACCATGTTCTGTGTGTATAACTAGAATTTACTAGATGAAGGTGTGGCATTCACCGAGATGAGACGGAGTTGAAGAGGAGCAGGATCGGGGTTGAGAGATTATATGGCATCCTAACATTCTGTATGATCCTATCTTTACAAAAAAAAATAAAAAGAAGACTATATGCTCAGGGATAAGATCTTGAGGGAGAAAAAAACAGTATAAATACTAACATTTTAAAAATAAACACAGTGACAACAGAAAAGACTATCAGATTTTTGACTGATCAGTTTTGTATATATTTCTTTTCCTAATTTTTAAAAGGCTTTTTAAAAGCATGTCATTCCAGTCCTTGTCTGATCCAGACTAATTACTACTCTGTGACTCCCATCTGCTATCATCCACTTCCCTTCAGAAGAGTATGAATTCCACGCCTTGCTATGTCATGATGCCCTACTTTGCTGCAGTCCCTGGCAGGGGAGGAACTAGTTTCTTCTGGCTCCTTGCAATATCCCCCCCCAGAGCCCAGTTCCGTGGCTTTTTATCTATTTCCACGGTTACACTGATAACATTGGGAGGGACTGTTCTAGTTCCATCCAGGGAACAAGCAGTGCTGTTTAATTTAGCATATCAGTCCTTTGCAAAAACAAAAGAAGAGGAGAGAAACTAGCAAATGAGGCTCCTGGACACATTCATAATTGATGATGCGCTCCCAACCAGAATTTACTCGGGGGAGGTAAAGAATGGCGTGCGCACCCACCAATCCCCATCCCTTCCCTGGCCTCCTGCCCAGCTCGGGGTAATCTATGGGCTTTCGGTCAGCTCTGCGGTATAAATTGGTAAGTTAGCAATACGGTCTGGCTTATGTGCATTTCACATGTGGTTAGCAACAATAACGCATGTTATACTTCATTTGTACAATCCATTACACCTATTTCCACCGGTTGGTTTTACCTTTTATTATTATTTCCGTGTTATTTCAAGAGCTCAGATAAATTAACGCCCGAGCAAATGCATCCAATGGCTCATAGACTGTGAAGGGCCTCCTTGAACTTTTTTTGCTAAAAAAAAAATTAGTAACAATTTCTCCTTTCCAATAAGCCACCTTGCATTAACTATTTTCACTATATAGAACTCTACTTAAAACCTTCAGGGTCCTTTTATGATTTAAAAACAAATTAAAATAAAATCAAAGGAAGAACGGGAGATTCTAGGTACCACAAGAATCTAAAGTCAGTGAGATAACAGCACTGTCACTTCTCAAGCCTATAAGACTGGCCTCTGTGCATTCCCAAAACTCTGACACAATTTCAGGCTTATCTCTTCCAGATGATGATTCTTCCTCAAATTCTGTCCTCAGAGAAAACACACTGGTAACTTTTTTTAAATGTATTTTTTATTGATTTCAGAGAAGATGGGAGAGGGAGAGAGAGGTAGAAACATCAATGATGAGAGAGAATCACTGAGCAGCGGCCTCTTGCATGCCCCATACTAGGGATCAAACCCACAACCCAGGCATGTGCCCTGACCAGGAATCAAACCATGACCTCCTGGTTCAGAGCTCAATACTTAACTACCGAGCCCTGCCAGTCAGGCAACACAGTGGAAACCTTTTATTATAGAAAAGGCACCTCCAAAAAGAAAAAAAAAAAAAGGCAAATCAGATGTGCTGCTATTAATTTTCATGAGACCATATAGAAGAGCTGATCCCATATTTTGGGGTCTTAAAATCCCTTTATACTCTTAAAAATTATTGAAGACCCCTAAGAGTCTTTGTTTATGTGGGTTTTATTTATCTATAATTAAATTAGCCTGGCTGGAGGCTTATCAATTTCCTTGGTCTTTTCAAAGAACCAGCTTTTAGTTTCATTGACTTTCTCTATTGATTTTCCTGTTTTTGAATTCAGTCCGTTCATACTTATTATCTCTTTTTTTCTGTTTACTTTGGATTTAATTTGGAACTCATTTTTCCCAGTTTACTGTGATGGGTAGTGAGTAGTTAAGAACTCAACTACTAGTACAATTTGCCGCCATTACATTGATTTGTGCTAAGGAACCAGCAATTTTATCTGCTATTGTTTTTGTACCATTATAGCAATTTCCAAACACCAAAATAGAAAATAATGTGTGTGTGTTTGTGTGTGTGTGTGTGTGTGTGTGTGTGTTTTGTTTCTATTGATTTTTTTTACAAAGAGGAAGGGAGAGGGACAGAGAGCTAGAATCATCAATCAGCTGCCTCCTGCACACCCCCCACCGGGACGTGCCAGCCACCAAGGTACACATCCTTGACCGGAATCAAACCCGGGACCCTTCAGTCCACAGGCCAACGTTCTATTCAATGAGCTAAACCAGTCTTGGCAGAAAATAATGTTTTAATGTTATTATAAAAATAGTTTTGATCTTGCAGCTCTCTGAAAGAATATTACAGTTCCTATGGGTCCGATCCCACTTTGAGAACCACTGTCTTAGAATTTATACATATAAACTTCTTATTTTGAATGCTATATTGGGATTACATACAAAACATAGAATGGTTAATGATCTTCACCTCTTTTTGTCTAAAAATGCCTTTAGACAAAATGTACTTTTCCTCTAAGAACACAAATGACCCTTTGGGATATCTATTCCTCACACTACTGGCTACCTTTTGCTACCACAGAAATGAAGGAAGAAATAACCAATAAAAATGCCTAATCTGGACTTGCAGACATGAAGAAACTGATACCGAGAGAGGAAAACTTACTAGCAGAAAGCTGTAATTTTAAGTCTCCTACTTCCCAGTCAAATCATGTTTAATTTTTATATATAACCCTTTACCCGACCATTTATTATTCTCTCTTCGGTATGTCTATTTCCCTCTCTCATTCTCCATTCTTATTCTTTTAATCAGGCAAAATCCTAAATGATGCACAGCAATATCTTTTATATATGTTTTCCTAGTTTAATCTAAAAGACCTTTAAATTATTGTCCCTGTGTGGTTTGGCTACATTTAAAAGTTGTCTTCTAGCCCAAAGCATTTAAATGTGGTTTAGTCTAAATCTCTAAATGATACAATGTGTAAAGAGAAAACAGAATATATATGACTCCTAATTCTCTTGCATGAATTTGAAATCTTCACAGAGGACAAAAACATTGCTTAAGTGTAAATAATTGCAGTGGAGAGGACATTGGTGCAGCCCAGAGAACAGTGGCTCCGCTCTTCAATGTCTGTGTCTTGCCTAAATTAAATATAATGAGTGAGAAACTACTGAGAAAAGAAAGGAGAAAGTGCAAGAAAAGTGCAATACATCTCTTCAGTCCTAAATTACAGGTTTACTAATCTAGCTGCACCATATTGCAGATGCTTCTTGATCCATTAAAAGTGAACCAAAGCAAATTTCCTCCCACACAGAATAAAATTATTACTGTAACCACAACACATCCCACCCTACCCCCCTCTACCAAAAGAGACGCAAGATTATGTGGGAATCCAGTGTTGGATAAGAGCTTTTAACATGTTTTAAAGACATCTATGATGCCTTTAGCTATTAAAATGTGGATAATAATGCTCTTGTCAGTTAAGTGCGACTGAGGTCTTGATGATTGAATTTAAGAGAGTACTTCAGCATAGATAAAGGACAAACTGGGTTTGAATACTTTCCTTAAAATATATTGTTACCGTGCCTTTCTGTCTATGAAATAAGCTAGTGGGCTATTTAGAAATCGGTATAATAATCTGAGTGCCAAGGACCCTACTATAACTGGATTTTGTAATGCTGAATTCCGTTATAGAGCTTAAAAGGTAGGGTTTTTATACTTATATTTTAAAGACTAGAGACCTGGTGTACAATATTTGTGCATGAGGAGGTCCCTCAGACCAGCATATACCCTCTCTAATCTGGGATCTATTGGGGGATGTCTGACTACCCGTTTAAGTCCCCTTCTAGGGACATCTCTCTAGCAATCCAGGTTCGATGGCTCCTAACTACTCACCTACCTGCCTGCCTGATAGCCTCTAACCACTCTGCCTGCTGGCCTAGTTGCCCCCTTAAATGCCCTCCTGCTGATCTGATTTCCCCCTAACTGATTCCCTGCAGGCCTGGTCACCTCTTAACTGCCCCCTGCTGGCCTGGTTGTCCCCTAACTGCCCCCCCTACCAGCCTGATCGTACCCTAACTGCCCCCCTGCCAACCTGGTTGCCTCCTAACTGCTCCCCTGCCAGCCTGCCTGATCGCCCCTAACCACTCTACCTGCCTGCCTAATTGCCCCTAACTACCTCTCCTTGCCAGCCTGGTCGCCCCCCTAACCACCCTCCTGCCAGGCTGATCATCCCCTAACTGCCTCTGTCTCAGCCCCCACCACCATGGCTTTGTCCAGAAGGAAGTCAGACATCTGAAAGATGTCCAGTCAAATGGTGTAATTAGCATATTACTCTTTTATTACTATAGATTTTTAATGTAATTTATTGGGTGGCAATGATTAATAAAATTAAATAGGTTGTAGGTGTATAATTCTATAATACATCATCTGTTTATTTTTTATACTTATTTTTGAGAATTATACCTTAGCTCTTTCTATGTTCTGTGTAATTCACATCAAAGATGTCTCTAGGGTATGCCCACTGAGCATGTCATTCAACACACAACCCTGGCATATATTAAACAAACACACACTGTGACCTGTATACTCTTTGTCAATCATTCATGGTCTTTAATGGCTCAATTTAGTGAAAACAGTGCTGTAGATTTCTGTTTGTTCTGTTACAAAGGAACATTAACTAGGTAGCCACAGTTTTAAGTTTACTATATTATCCAGCATTCAGATTTTAGCCATAACAAATTGTTAAAAATTTAAAGTCCTTTTTTGTGTTATCATTCTATACTAGAGGCCAGCATGCAAACTCAGATGAGATCCAAAGTCCCACCTGCTGCCATGGTGGGACCCATCGATGCACTCGTGGTGACCAGTCGTTTGGGCATTATAGCATTACGGTGTTATGGTTACTGGCCCTTTATAATATAGACAACAAAAGGCTAATATGCAAATCGACCAAATAGTAATCACTATGATGTGCACTGACCACCAAGGGGGAGACGCTCAACACAGGAGCTGACCCATGGTGGTCAGTGTGCTCCTCACAGGAGGAGCGCTGCTCAGCCAGAAGCGGGGTTCACAGCTGGCAAGTACAGCGGCAATGGCAAGCACAGGAGCAGTGACAGGAGCCTCTCCTGCCTCCGCGTCAGTGCTAAGGATGTCAAACTGACAGCTGTCAGTCAGACATCCCCCCAGGGGTACCAGACTGCGTGAGGGTGCAGGCCAGGCTGAAGGGTCCTCACCCCCTCTAGTGCACAAATTTCATGTACCCTATTATAAACTGTAAGGGATTAGCTAAAATTTCATCCTGTTTCTGAAACACTGGCTTAAAAACATTTTGTGATATCTTTCTGTGACCCAACAATTGTATAGACATTACATGTCTAAACCGGTTATTCCACAACCCAGAGAGAGAGACCAAAACAGTGCTGTCTGTCCCCTGGGGCTCTCCATATATGTTACTGTCACTTTGAGGCACTAAAAACAGACCTGACATCCTTTGCCCCTATGGAAATGGGCTGAAGAGTTTTGGGAGAAATTATAGGAATGGGAGGACTCCTTAGGAGAATTCTTCTAGGCCAACTTTATCCCATTCCTTATCTGTGGCTGGACAGGACAACAGCAGACTCTTTTTTTTTCAGAATTTTTTAAATATATTTTATTGATTTTTTTACAGAGAGGAAGGGAGAGGGATAGAAAGTCAGAAACATGGATGAGAGAGAGACATTGATCAGCCGCCTCCTGCACGCCCTCTACTGGAGTTGTGCCCGCAAGCAAGGTACATGCCCCCGACCGGAATTGAACCTGTGACCTTTCAGTCCACAGGCCTACGCTCTATCCACTGCACCAAACCGGTCTTGGCAACAGCAGACACTTTCTAATAAACTATGGTAAGAGAGAGAGCAATGCTAGGTGGGAGGATTCTACAGACAGAAATAATCACTCCATATCGAAGAGGACTGACCCCAACAAATGTGAACGTTTGAATATATAGTTGTACTGATTACAAATTGGGTCCTGAAAAGCAGGACTTTACTCTCTGCTATAAAATTTGGGTGAAATTAAAAGTGGAAAAGAGAAAATGTGCCGATTTATCTCCACTTTACGAAGTGCAAATCTTCGTTAGTCCAATGGTCACTCGACGTGACAAAAGCCAGTGTATTTTGAGATGAAACTGGGTCAGAGAAGCAGACAGCTAAGAGGAAGGAGTTTAAATTTGTTCCATGCTCTAGGTACATTCCAGAATATCAAAATGAAAATAAAGCAAGACATTTATTAAAATGCTCCTTTTACAGGTAAGGAAAAGAGTAAATACAAGAGATGTAAGAATTCAATAATAAAAATCACCAATGGCAAAATGCATAATTCATTCTACAATATTCTAAACTCAGACTCCACTTCGAACTGTCAGCCCATGAAAGTTAGAATTTTTACTTATCTCTCTATATATCTATTAAATGTTTGATGTTAAATATGTCTATATAACTAGATATAGATAGAAAATATATACACAAAAATACAAGAGTGGGCTAATGTAGTGGTAATATAAATAAATAATACAATAAATAATAATACAAGATTAGTGATAATACAAATAAGTAATATAATACAATGATAAATAATAATACAAGATTAAACATTTCCGCATACTCAGAACTGTAAGCCTATTTTGGCCCACTCCTGAAAGTATATGCATATTTTATAGATAAGTATACATAAAGAGAGAGACAGACAAACAAAAAAGATTTTGCAAACCTTCAAACTCATCCCATAGTTCAATTACTGAGTCAGGAGAAAAGAAATTGGGCTACAGTTCCTTTTCATTAAAATTGAGTTTGAGCTATTATATTTGGCCTAAATATGATTATCCTCTTTTCTCAAATCAGTTTGATTGTTGTGGGGGGAAAAATATAAATATTCAGCCCTGGATCACAACCCTGAGTCCATCCTGAGCACAGTTTATCAAGAAACAGTGTCTGAATGAAAAATACAGATATAATATGCTTGCATAAATATCAGAATAAAATTTAGATTCCGTGCCAACAGAAGAGCAGCAGGGAGGAGAGTGTGGGGACTTCTCTGTAACTCCCAACACTGTGGCTCATCATCATTAGTGGGTGACCCAAAAAATGAGGCGACAGGGAACAAGGCTGCCCAGAGCTTCCTGCTGAAGCAAACTGAACTAGGCCCAAGTTATACTGGAATTCCATAAAATGATATAAGGACACTTAGAAAGTATTTGAAGTGAAATAAGTCAGAGAAAGACTAATACTGTATGACCTTACTTATGTGTGGAATCTAAAAATTACCAAACTCACAGAAACAGAGAACAGATTGGTGGCTGCCAGAGGGAGGAGGGGGGAGAATAATGCACAGCACGGTGACTATAGTTAAATGTACTGTCTATTTAAAACTTGCTAAGAAATCATCTTAAAAGTGGTCTTTTTGTCTTTTTTTTTTGCCCTAGCCAGGTTGGCTCCGAAGATAGAGTGTTGGCCTGCAGACTGAAAAGACCCAGATTCCATTCCAGTCAAGGGCACATGCCCAGATTGTGGGCTCAATTCCCAGTGGGAGGTGTGCAAGAGGCAGCCAATCAATGATTCTGTCTCATCATTGATGTTTCTATCTCTCTTCTCCTTCTCTGAAGTCAATACAAATAGATAGATAGATAGATAGATAGATAGATAGATAGATAGATAGATAGGTAGGTAGATAGATAGATGCTATTTTGATTACTCAGGTTGCAATTTTGATTTTTTATCTCTTGAATGCAATGTGTGAACAAGATAAGAAACTTGTGCTTTTTTGGAGCTTTTCATAGAATTGTCAGACTGGACTTTGGCAAAGTTGATGTCTCCTGTCCTCCCCCCACCCACCCCCCTGGCCACTGCCTTGAGATAGTACTCGCTTTTCTTGTTGTTTGGCTAACCAACCCCAATTTTTAAATTCTTCCCCAGAATGTGGTTTCAGAATTCCTTACTTCCCTGGTCAATGATGAGACAGAATCATTGATTGGCTGCCTCCTGCACACCCTCCACTGAGAATCAATAAAAATATTCTTTCAAAAATAAAATAAATTATACTTCAAACAAAAATCACCTATGAAAATAAATATTGACTCAAAATATGGATTTTTGAGAAGTCTACACCATCTTTCTGTGAAAAATCTTAGAGATGTTTTCAAAAAGTTAACCTGAGATGGACATTTAGATGTTACCTTAGAGATGTTTTCAAAAAGTTAACTTCAGATAGACATATTCCTATAATTTTGCCCAAGGGTGAAAAAATAGACTGAAGGAACCATATGTATAATCCAGTAACCTAATTTTTTAAATATATTTTATTGATTTTTTACAGAGAGGAAGGGAGAGAGATAGAAAGCCAGAAACATCGATGAGAGAGAGACATCAATCAGCCGCCTCCTGCACACCCCACAGTGGAGATGTGCCCGCAAGCAAGGTACATGCCCCCGACCGGAATCGAACCTGGGACCTTTCAGTCCACAAGCCAGCGCTCTATCCACTGAGCCAAACAGGTCTCGGCTAGTAACCTAATTTTTATTCATGTATTTATAAACAAATCCTAGAGTATCAACAGCATGTCAGGCATTTGAGGCTTCCTGCTGTGATTAAATGATACCTATATATATAAAAGTCTAAGCAACCAATAAAACCAGCCGACTGCTCCACTGCTAGATAGGTCACCATGCTGCATACTGACCACCAGGGGGCAGACACTCAATGTAGGAGCTGCCCCCACAGCAGGAGCACTGCTCAGCCAGAGGCTGGACTTGGTGGGAGTCTCTCTCACTTCCTCGGCAGCCCTACAGAGCGGTGGCGGCAGGTGCAGAGGGCCAGGGTGAGTGGGAGCCTGGCTCAGGCTCCTCCCTGGCCGCTATGCCCCCCAAAAGATTCCAGATTGCAAGAGTGGGCAGGCCCACTGTTGCCCAAATTCATGTACTGGACCTCTAGTATAATACATATGGTTAAATATTCAGCGGTCGCTATATTATTTTTAAAGTTGAAATAATAGTTAAATTAAGTGTGAAACAGAGCATCTTTTATAATGGTGAAGGGTAAAACTACATTTAGGGAAAATATTACTGATTTATCTCTGTGCTGAATATCATAGTAACAAATGGGTCAAAACATCTGGGTCTGCAAGAACAAATAGGTATAAGTGGCTAGGTGTTTCAACACAGTTCTTTTTAATGTGAATAAAATAACCAAAAATTGCATGAGAGCTGACTAACATAAAATTAACAAGAATTTAATTAAACCCAGTACTCTAAAAACAAGTGCATTTTTTTTTCAAGTACCATGAAATAAATAATTTTCAGAAGAAGGACGGGTAAACAAAGCTACAGGTTAATGGCAGAATGGAAATACTGCAGTCAACTCTGTATACATGAGTGCTATTTACTGCTTTTTGACACTGTACAAGTCAATGAACACCTCTATACCAGTTGTTCCTCTTTTGAATTGATATGAATTATTCTAGGTAATGTCTAAAATTTTTCCTATCCCTAACAATAGAAGTGGCAAAGTATTTCATAGCTTCTCCATGACACTAAGAAAGTTGTTAGTCATATTGCATCAAGCCTATAATTTGTCTTTGTGTCTTCTTATATAATCCTTTCACTTGTATAATTTTCATTTTTAACCAATACCTTTATACTTCCATGCATTTTTTAAAAACTCTTCCTGTGCCTCAGGAATTGGCAAATAGATTTTATCTCATGTGGCAGATCTAATATTGTTGTAACTTCCTAGAACAGTGGTCGGCAAACTGCGGCTCATGAGCCACATGCAGCTCTTTGACCCCTTGAGTGTGTGGCTCTTCCACAAAATACCACATGTTGGGGCGCACACATATAGTGCGATTGAAACTTTGTGGACCATGTGCAGAAGTCAGTTTTCAGCTCTCAAAAGAAATTTCAATCGTTGTACTATTGATATTTGGCTCTGTTGACTAATGAGTTTGCCAACCACTGTCCTGAAGGACTGTGCTCAAAAGGATTGTGGGAATTCTAAATCTTGACTGATTGACAGTGTATGCATGTGTGAGGGAGAATGGTTCTCAGTATATAACACAGAGGTAGGTTTAGAAGCATTGATTTTTGAATCCTAAGATTTCAAAATTACCTGATACCTAGATTCAACAACCAAAATTTATGGCTATTTTTTCTATATACTTTAAGGGACTTTAGAAATAACATTTTAGCCACAAATATCAACCTCCCTTTTATTTAAATGGGGAAAGGGTGAAAAGAAAAGAGAGTAGGTAATTTTTTTTCAAACTATAAGCTATATTATTTTTTAAAAGTCATTAGAGTTTTAGTTCAATGTCCTGAAAATTCATAGGTAAAATATACAAACTACATGTTGAATTGAAATTAAGCAAAGTTAACTAAATATATATGTATATAATCAGTCATATTCTCAGGTATTTCCTAACAAATCAGAAATTGTTTTTCTTATTCTCTTCACAAGTTAGTTATGAAAAGTGGAATGAACCCTGGCAGAGGTAGCTCAGTTGGTTAGTGTTCTCTTGATGAGCCAATATTGCAGGTTCCATCTCCTGTCAGGGCACATATAAGATTTCTGTTGGTTCTTATTCACAGGTACATGAGATAAAGGATTATATGTTCAACATCACTGCAAAAGGACTGAATGTTTCCAGAAATGTCAGAATTCAAAATTAAAATTAAATATTGAAATACTTAAGGGAGGAAAAAGTCTTTATGCCCAGGAGTTTCAACAGAATCTGAGAAGGAAAGGGGAGGGAGAGGGGGAGGGAAAAGGGAAGGAAAGGGGAAGGGGGAAGGAACTCCTTCAAATGTCATGATCCCTAGAAATAGGTTTTTGAAGAAAGTTAAGTTTTTCTGTAAAAAAACATATTAATTTTATAAAATTTTATTGTTTCTCGAGTAGAGTTTTTAAAATTCTGATTTAAAATGTCCACATGTTGAATTTTTTAATTCCTACAAACTAGGATAAAAAAAGAGTTCTTATCTTTTCTTCAGTGAAGAGGTAAGAGTAATCTGAAATTTATTCTATTAATTTTCAGTAGATACTGGTGTGTCAATCTAGGGCTTTAAGATTCCTGAAAAAAATAATTGTTTTATAAAAATAAGTAACCTTCATAAAGAAAGAGTTTCTAAATAGAGCTAAACACAAGTTACCACCAATTTAGTAATTTACAAAGTATAAATTAGTAGAGAAAAAAATTATCGTGGATGGGTAATAAACACATCAGGATGGTCACTTTGTAAGTTATATAAATGTCTAATCATTATAGTGTAAACCTGAAACTAATACATGGAAGTACAATACTGTATGTCAACCATAATTAAAAAATTTTAAAAATAAATTTAAGAAATTAAAAGAATATAAAAACAATAAGTTAGCATGTAACCATCTTACCAGTCAAGTTCATACTTGATAATAAATGTATTTAAAAGGAAAGCAACAACCACACTTTGAAATTTCAGCTAGTCAACAAACTTTTCTCATAAAACTCACTCAGATGAACATTGCAAATCTCACCGAAATTTCTACCTGATGTTAGAAACCTGTCTCTTTTTCCCCCAAGAGCCAGAGCCACGTTTTCCAATTACAGCGCAATGTTTGGAAATCCCTAAATCTCTACATAAAAACTCTCTATGGGTTCCATGGGAAGAATTTCTGTGTGGGCTGTACAACTTTACCTCTGACACAATCTTTAGGCTAAAAGACCTGTCAACTCAGAGGGAAAATAGTCCATTTATTTTCCATGCCTGCTCGAGAAATAATAATCAGTCCAGCTTACATGGGTGGAGGAGGATGTTTCATTTCTCATTCTGAGTAAACTCCCTATTGCAAACAATGCATCTTCGGTGAGACTCTTCTTGCTGAAATTCCAAAAAATGTCTTCAAATCTCCAAGTATTTCTAAATTATCGTCTGACTTGAAAAAATGCAAACAGTAAAACTTCTCCGTAATATCAAGTATCATTACATTAAATTAATGCAGGTGTTGTTTTTTTTTTATCACCACAAAGTAACTAATACATAGATTATGGAGAAACACTAAGAAAGGTGCTATGAGATTAGTCTTAGCATTAAAGAAATTAAGTGCCCTGAAATGCGTCCTTAATTATTTAGAAGACCAAGTAATTATCTACGTGGAATTTATCAATAATTAATATGACTCCCTTAATGCACTTTAACTACACTCCCTTTTTATATAGTGAATCATCTACACTCAACACCATTAAAGTTTTAAGAAACTTAGATGTGACATCCACAGTGAGAGCTTTCAGGCTTGGACCTTTGGCCCAGGTCCTGTCATCTAGTCCTATGTCTCTGAATGCCAGTTAGGGCAGTGGTTCTCAACCTTCCTAAGGCCACGATTCTTGCATACAGTTCCTCATGTGGTGGTGACCCCCAACCATGAAATTTTGCTACTGTTATGCATTGTGATGTAAGTATCTGTATTTTCCGATGGTCTTAGGCGACCCCTGTGAAAGGGTCATTCAACCCCCAAAGGGGTCGCGACCCACAGGTTGAGAACCACTGAGTTAGGGGATGCTGTTCACGTGAAGGTTTATTTCTCTAACTTGGTCCTCTCTGTTAGAGAGTGGGAATCTCTGAGCATGCCCCATTCCAGAGAGGTCATGGACTATCCCCAAGATAGAGTTGTCAGTGCTGACATCAGGCCAGGCCTTGAGATACGGTCTCATGGCCCCTTCTCTGCACATAGGCCTTCTTTCGTAGAACACCGTCAGCTTTCTGAAGAACAAGATGACCCTGTGAACAACATGGTCGTCAATGGCATGACCCTGACATTGCTTGGGAAAAACTGTTTTGTCTTGGGTTGTTTGCTCCGCAAAAACAGGATGTGGTAAATGTGCTTAAAAGCGGTCCTGCACAAAGGGTCAGGCTGCTCTCTGGACTCCCTGCGTGGAGAAAGGCAGAGCAGTCGCTGTCTGGCTAATAAAGGCTCCCTAAATTTTAATTTGGTCTGGACTCCAGTGATTGTTCACTCGCGTTCCCTCCACAGCACTCTCCACTATACTCTGCATCCACTGACTCAGCCTCTAGTCTGAATCTTCCACTTGAGTATACATCTCATGAATATTTTAAACTTAATACTTCCCAAAGCCAACCTTTCCAACTTGTACAATTCACTCCTCTATTAATTGTTTATGTTGGGTAAAAAAAAAAAAAGAGAGAGAGAGAGAGCTACCATCTACTCTATGACACAAATTTAAAAATCTACCAGTTATCCCAGATTCCTTGCTTACCCTCATCCTCTGCACACAAGTCCTATTTGTTTCAGCCGTAACATATAATTCTCTCCATCCGCACTGCTACCAGCCTAGGCCAAACCACCACCGTTTCCTGCCTAGCAAACTGCAGAAGTCTGTGAAATACATCACTGTTTTATCCTTGCCCCTTCCCATTCCATTTTCCAAATAGCAGCCAGAGTCATCCTTTGAAACCATTTGTCACTTGGTGCCACTCTGCTGCATCCAGCCTCCTCTCATCCCAGTCTCATCTTCACACTCATGGACCTGTCAGAGGTCTGTCACAGCCGACAAAGTCTTACTGCTAAATCTTAAAAAGTTTCAGTGACACTTTAGGTTATGAAACTAAAGGGCAAAACAAAAGATAAATAAAAATATTAAAGCATGCAGAATACATACATATAGGAATCAACTCTAGATCATATGCCTTTGACATAGATTGCATTTATGGCCCTTTATAATACAACAGTCATTGTAATGCACTTCTATATAGTATGTACTTTTAAATAAGCTCAATTAACCAAGGGAATTCATCAACACTCATTCCAAAGAACCATGTTTAAAGATATCTTTAAGAATTAAAAGTCTGGATCTCGTCATTAATTTTTAATGCCGTGTATATAACAAACTCTAGGCACTGATTAAGCTACCTAATTGTGTATGCATTTGTCTACTAAAAACGCGCTGTAATTCAGCAGCATCATTAACTCTAATGGTCACTGCTGAAAATGAGGATGTTGTTAATATCATGGCCACAGGCATTAGCACATTAAAAAAACTTCCCTACCCATCCCGGGTTTACTTCTGTTTTGACAAAAGAGAAAAAGTATTTAACGTGATCTGATAATAGCAGCAGCACTTGAAAAAGCAAAGACAATCTCTTTATTCTCTAGTAGAGGACTATATGGATTAATTCCATACTGTAGGACGTAATGTGGCTATGAAGAAATATTTTCAGTTTATGAATATAAAGTTTTCCAAGTTACATCATTAGGTCAAAAAGGAAATTAGACGATAATTCCATTTTAAAAGATGAACAAAAATCACTCTATAATATGTGCATAAGCCATTTTTTAATAATATAAAAAGTATGAAAAAAATGTTTCCCCAAAAATCTAAGGAACAAAATAAACTGATGAATGGAGTGGATCTCGAGACATGGGAGCATGAACAGAGTGTAGAGACTCAGAGGAAAGGCGGGGAAGGGTGGGTGGGTAGGAGGTAATCAACCAAAGACCTTGTATGCATATATGCATAACCCATAGACACAGATAATAGGGTGTTAAAAGCCTGAAGGTGGGGGTAGAGGAGTGGAGGGGTGGGAGGAGGCTAGAGGGGATTAATAGGAAAAAAGGGGGACATGCGTAATACTTCCAACAACAAATAATTATTTTAAAAAACGTTTCCCAAACTGTGAACATCCAGAGACTGGATGGCAAAGGCATAGGTCAATTTTTCCTTATTATTATTGCATTTTACTTTTATACGTTTTACTTTTACAATTGTTATAAAACCTAAAAAGAAATATTATCACTCAAAATCACTTGGAAATTAAAAGTCCCAGAAAAAAAGATCTCCCCTGAAGGTAAAATATCTATATAACCTTACTCACCAAGTTAATAAAGTCAGTTCAAGGAATCATTGGTATGTTCTCTAATTCTTACACTAATGCTACAAGATAAGCATCATTACATTCATTTTACAGGTGAGGAAATTAAAGTTCAGAGAGGTTAGGTATTATTCCCAAAGTCACATAGTTACCAAGTAGCAAAAGCTAATTTGAATGCAAGTCTGGCTCTAAAGTTTAGGCTTTTTAATATTTATAGCCTATTTAATACAGTTATGGAGCATTCCAACATTGAAAATATTACAAAAGACTAAATATTATACAGCAGACTCTCTACTATTAAGAGAAGGTGAAGGGATTAGCCAAAGAACATAAATGCATAACTCACAGACACAGACAACAATGTTGTGATAGCCAGAAGGCAGGGAAGGAGGAGGACATCTGTAATAATGTCAACAATAAAAATAGATTTAAAAACTAAGGAAATATTATATCTGGAGAGAGATGACAGAGCCAATTGGAGAGTAGCATAGTATTCAGTAACGAAGGCATGATGGAAGGAGCCACATCTATGTCATTAACTTCTGCTTATCTCCATGGCTTTCATTCAGTGGGAGCTTAACAAGCCTCTATAAAATGAATGGTCTTTTGTTATGTAATATAAATGTATTAAAAGGTCTTATAATAATCTCATGTGTTCTGCACAAAACATATGCAGATACTGTGTCAATCCAATGTGGACCAAACACAAACCATGAAGTATTTCTCTTCACTTAGATCATTAATACTACTCCAAGCACACAACCTCATGTGACCTCTTTTGACATGAGAAAACCCTTTTGAGCTGGTGGTCTTGGAGGCAAGTGTTATCCATGGTCCTGAAACATGAGACCTCTGGATAAAGTTTACTGGCATTTTTAGCTGTTTCTCATCTCAAACTCCCAGAAGCCATATGTCAATTGAACAGAACTAAGTTGCACACAAGTTAAAATGCCCCATTATTACCCAAGCTATATACAGATTTAATGCAAACCCCATCAAAATCCCAATGACATTTAAAAATAAAATAGAATAAAAAAATCATCAGATTTGCAGGGAACCACACAAAAAAAGAAAAAAAGAAAAGTCCAACTACCCAAAGTAGTCTTCAAGGGGGAAAATGAAACCAGAGATATCTCACTACCTGACTCTAAATTATACTACAGAGCAATGGTAAACAAAACAGCATAGTATTGGCAGGAAAACAGACAGAGACCAATGGAAAAGATTTGAGAGCCCAGAGGTTTGCCCACCTTTATATAGGCAAGTAATTTTGACAAAGGGGCCAAAAATATACATGGAGGAAAGAAAAACTCTTCAATAAATGGTGCTGGGAGAATTGGAAAACCATATGCAAAAGAATGAAACTAAATTACAGTCTGTCCCCTTGTATAAAAATTAATTCAAAAATGGATCAAAGGTCTAAGTATAAGATCTGAAACAATAAATTACATAAAAGAAAACATACATACTAAACTTACGGACCTTGGTTATAGAGAACATTTTATGAATTTGATCCCAAAAGCAAGGGAAGTAAAGGCAAAAATAAAGGAATAGGATTTTATCAAACTAGAAAGCTTCTGCACAGCAAAAGAAACCATAAACGAAACCAAAAGGCAGCCAACCGAATGGGGGATATTTGTAAACAATGGCTCTAACAAGGGTTAATACCTAAAATATATGAAGAATTCTTAAAACTCAATACCAAACAAATAATCCATTTTAAAAATGGGCAGAATGGGGAGATAAGTATAAAAAATTAATAAAAAATATTTAATTAATTGATTAATTAATTAATTAATTAATTAATTAATTTTTAAATGGGCAGAGGAACTGAACAGACGCTTCTCCTAAGAGGACACAGAAGTGGCCAGATATATAAAAAGATGCTCAACTTCACTATCTATTAGGGAAATGCAAATCAAAACTGCAATGAGATGCCACTTCACACCTGTCAGAATGCCTACTGTCAACAAGACAATGACAAGAGCTGAAGAGGTTGTGGAAAAACCTTCATTCACTACTAGTGGGAATCTAACTTGATGCCACAATGGAAAACAGTATAATCCTCAAAAATTGAATTGTAGACTCAAAACCCACAAATCAACATCACAATAAATTCAATAAGTCAAATAAAATAAAAGTCTTAGAAAAAAATTAAGAATAGAGTTACCATATGACCCAGCAGTTCATCTTCTGGGTATTTTCCCGAATAATTTAAACATTTAGTATTTGTGAACCTTGTGTTCACTCCCAGTGGCCAACTTGGAAACAATCAAAGTGTCCTTTGGGAGATGATAGTATAAAGAAGATGTGGTACATATAGACAATGGAATAATATTCGGCCATAAGAAAAGATGAAACACTGCCCTTTGCAACAACCTGAATAGAACCTGAGGCTATCGCGCTAAGTGAAATGAGTCCATCAGAAAAAGCTAAGCATCATATGCTTTCACCTACATGTGGGATATAACACTGAAACTCATAGACACAGATAGCAGTATGGTAGTTACCAGAGGGAAGCAGGTGGAAGTAAAGTAAAAAGTAAAGGAGTCCAAATGTATGGTAATAGATTATTTGTCTTTGGATGGTGGGCATATAATGCAATACAGATCATGTATCAGAAATGGACACTTGAAACCTATAAAATGATATAAACCACCCTTGCCAGTTTAGCTCCATGGTTAGAGTGTACACCCATGGACTGAATGATCATAGGTTCAATTCCCAGTCCAGAACACTTACCTGTGTTGTAAGCTCCCTAGTCCTAGTAGGGGCTCTTGAGGAAGGCAACCAATCAATGTGTCTCCCTCATGTCGATGTTTCTCTCTCTCTTTCCCTTCCCCCCCCCTCCCTCTTTCATTCTCTCAAGAAATCAATGAAAAATAAAAAGAATGTTATAAGCCAGTGTCACTACAATAAATTTAATTTAAAAAATATAAAATAAATAACTAAATATAAGATATTAGGCCTGGAAATACACTCAAGTAAAAAGATAAATCCACATGCCTTCCAAAGAGTCTTTCATTCAACTTGAAGCAACTGTGCCTGTTTTCCAAACAGTAAGAATTGGGATGAGGAGCATGCTCACAGGTCGGGTCACTTTCTGTACGGCCTCTTCCAGCCCTCATGCTAGAATCTGTGTGGTTTATAGTTGCATGATCCTAAGAAAATTATTTTAAAACATTTTGAATTCTCAAGCAAGTGGCTCCACTGAGAATGCATCTAGCTGACTATCTAAAACAGGAACTCAGAAAGAAAACATAAAATCAGCAACAGCTTTTTTTCAGCAGGCATAGTCTTATGCCTCTCATTTAGTTATTCTATGTGTCAAAAAGTATGTTTGTATATACATATATTCAGATTTAACACAAGTCAAATGCCTCTTTCATTATCTGCTATTAGGACACTCACTACTTAAAGAATTTTAAATCTATTGTATTTAAAGATAGTTCCCCAACCTATAAATTATATAATACATAATTTGCTCATATAAAATTGGGAAAGACTCATCCATTCATTCACTCAATAACTTATTCAAATGAATATTTAAAAACTCATTATGTATCAAGCAATGTGCCAGGCACTCAATTTTTTGAAACATTTCAATGCTAAGCAATTTTTATATATAATTATTCAAAGTATCTACTGAAGAAACTCTAAAAATAATTTTGATGACTGCATGACAGTCTGAAGAATCCATGTTTATAAAACATTTCAATATCTTATCCAATATCTATTAAATATTTGTGCTTACTGTTTCATCAGTTGAATGTACTGCCAAATGTTTTTATTTTTCAAAATCATAAATAAATTCTGACAAATGTAAAAGATCATTAGCTACAATGAAATCCTTAAGACCTACTATGAAATCAGGACTCAATGGGATATTAATTACCTTCAGAAACATACATTTCAGTTGATTACCCTTGAGCGAGACATCAATGTTACAAGATCACTGCTGCTAGAGAGATGTCTTGCCTTTGAAATAATGAGGAAAGAGATAAATGGACTTTTCTTTTTCTTTTCTTTTCTAAAAAACAAAGGCTGTAAAGATACTTTATCTACTTAAAATTTTACTGAAAAATAAAATCAGGACTCTCAACTCATTAGATCCTCCTTGTCTTTGAAATTTTACACCCATAAATTTTTCTTAAGCAATAATTAAGATCTTGCACAAAGAGATATTCACAGAAATGTGCTTGAACCACTGTTTCTAATAGCTAAGTAACTGGGGAAAATCTGCTTAGTGGGAAAATATATTCAACTATAGTGCACATACCTGAGTCTCTCTATGTGAATTATGTTTAATATATAACAAATAATATGTACAGTACTATATATTATATTGTTTTCATTAATTGCAACTGAGTCTAATAATATATAGCAAGATGCAAAAAATATATATATCTGAGATCATTGGCGGTAGATTTTTTTCATTTTTGCTTGTCTGAATGTTCAAAATCTTGTAACTTTCCATAGCATGTCTTTACTGTTTTCATAATAAGATAAACATTATTTGACCCATATTTTTAAAAATTCAAACACTTGATGCTGAGGTGTTGTAACTTTTAAGCATACTGTATAAACTTTATTGATCAGTGCCTTCCCAATTTGTGAGCCTTATGAAATATAAATTTTAAAGCTCTCCCTAGTACTAACTACAATAAATTCTGTACTATGGAATTCTTTCTATTTACTGGTTTAAATACATAAGCTAATGTTTCCCACCATTTAATGTTCATCTCCACCCAGGCAACACATAATGTCTTTTTTATAGGATTCAAAAGCTTAACAAATAAATTCTAAAAACAAAACAGTAATCGCAATTTGTAACACAAAGCTAATGTTTCCACTTTGGGGTTGAAGTTGGCAGACGCTCTGCCTCACTGTATATGCACCCTGTCAAGAAGCCAGCGAGGAAGAAGGAAAATTACTGCTCTTAGCTATTAAAATCACTGTAGTATCAGAACCGATATGCCATGCATCACCCCAAATCCTCTGTGCCTCACACCTCAGTCTAGCCATGGACGCAGCCATGGCCCCCCCGCACCTCCAGACTGGACTGGGACCCCCTCACTTCCGGCCCAGGCTTCTCTGATGCCTCAGGCAAGGATGCTCCTCATGGCATGATAATCTCAAAACTGTTAGACTCACTGACTGCTAACTTGTCATTGGGCTTTTCCATCATCTGCTGACACCTCCATGAACAAAGGGCTCATGCCTGCTTTATTTATCACTATATATCCTGCCCCTAACACGTGCCTGGCATGTTATGCATGTAATAGATTGTCTTGGGGGTCTCCATTAACACCCTCAACACTTCCAGGATTCCACTAGAACAGCGGTTCTCAACCTGTGGGTCGCAAACAGCTAGCAGGGTCTCCTAAGACCATCAGAAAACACAGATATTTACATTAAGATTCGTAACGGTAGCAAATTACAGTTATGAAGCAGCGACAAAAATAATTTTATGATTGGGGATCACCACAACATGAGGGACTGTATTAAAAGGTCGCGGCATTAGAAAGGTTGAGGACCACTGCTCTAGAAGAACACAGAGAGTTGAGGAAAATTGTTATCCTCGTGGCTATGGTTTATTACAGAAAATGATAAAAATTAGTGTCTGCAAAGGAAAGAGGCACATATAGCAGAGCCCCAGAGAGACCGGGCACAATCTTCCAGTTGTTCCTTCTTGGTGGAGCCATACATACAGCACTTAATTCTCCTCGCAAGGATGTATGACTACCGGCATTAAATATTGTCAACGAGGGAAGCTCATCAGAGTCTACTGCCCAGGGTTTTTATTGGGGGTCAATCCCAAAGGCGTGAAACCCCCATGTAACCGACACTGGCTCTTCAGTATGTGTCCCGCCCCTTGAGAGGTTTAACTGAACACAGCATTACTCAAGGCCAACCCCCATAAATCACACATTTAGTATAAACCATCTGCTGCGGCCCGAAGCCCCAGGTATAAAAAGATAATCTTAACAGGCACGATATTTCAAGGGTTTTCTCTCAGGAGTTTGGCAGGAGCTGGTTTTTCCTTTGAACCTGCAAGGTTTGAGCATCCTCAGGTCTGATGAGCTGACCCTTCACTGTGTGTGGATGTCTGCTGACTACCGAGTGAATGAAATGTGACAAATGTTATGAAAGGAGAAAGAGGAGGATTCTTTAAGGGTAGCTAGCAAGAGATTTCACTTTATTTGGGGGTGAGGGACTGTCTCTCTCTAGACACAAATTTAAACGGTAGTCTGGGAGATAAATGGAAGCTACCCAATTTTAAAATGGGCAATATGAAGAGAAAATAAAAAGAGAGGTGACAGTGTGGGAGATAGCTCGCAGGACAAAGTGAATTAGCAGGATGTGAAAAAACCTAGAGCCCCATTTATCATTTTCAAATTACCACCCATTCTCTGTAAAGAATACACACTGATGTTTATGGAGAAGAGAACTTCTCTGCATAAATTTATTTTAGATGCATCATTTAAATTCTATGCCAAGAACAAACAACTCCTTCCTCTCACCGATATAGTTTAGGCCTCAGTCTTTCCTTAGTCTTCCCTGGCAGTTCATAAATTTAAAAAATATATATATATTTAATATACTGAGATTTACTAGGTACATCCTGCAGGGTTTCTCAATACAGCAGTAAACTGCAGTCCTTACCCTTAATAAGGCATTTTGTCTAAAATAAATCAGCACAGCCTGACCGGCATGGCTCAGCATTTGAGCAAAGACCTATGAACCTCAAAGTCATGGTTTGATTCCCAGGCAGGGCACATGCCCAGGTTGCAGGCTTGATCCCCAGCGTGGGGTGTGCAGGAGGCAACAGATCAATGAATCTCTTTTATCGTTGATGTTTCTGTCTCTCTGTCCCTCTCCCTTCCTCTCTGAAATTAATAAAAATATTTTTTAAAATAATAGTCATAATAATAAAATGAATCAGCACAGTTTTACAAATTGTGGAAGTATGAAATAAAGAAAGAAACTATAAATTGGGATAATAGGTACAACCACATTTCTATCATTTTAGATTGGGGTGGCTAGGACATCCTCTCTAAAGGAACAAAATGTGAGCTGAAAGGTATAGAGGAATGACCCGGATAAAGCGGTCCTGGAAAATATCTCTGGCCCCTGGGAACACCCATAATGGGAAATAAATTGCTATGCCAGGAACAGAAAGGAAGCCAGTATTTCTGGGGGAATTTCCTATGTAATAAAAGGGTGATATGCAAATTAACCACCACTCCATCACAAAGATGGTGGCTCCCATAACCACAAGATGGTGGCGCCCAGTCCTCTCAGCCCAGCCAGAGTCCCCCAGTCCTGGGGGCGGGAGGGAGGAGGCGGGAGGTGTTCGCTGAGAGCAGGCAGCATGAGTGACCTGGCAGAATGCTTGCTTCGTTGCCATGGTGACGAGGCAAGTGTCCCACCCCTGCCACAGAGGGTCTCTGGGCAACAGGCACAGAGCAGGAAATAGGGGGCAGTGGATGGACACTTGTGTCATCCAGCCGAGATCGGTCCCCGGACGGCGGAGAGCCTCTGGGCAGTGGCGTGGAGCAGCCAGCCCCCGCAGAGAGCTACTGGCACACGGATTCGTGGGCAGGGCTATTAGTATAGTATATACAAGGGAAATGTGTCCAGGATACAGAGGAAGTGGAAAGGAAGAGTCAAATGATGGAAGTCCTTCTGGGATATGACAGGAATGTGCTTTCATTTTAAATAGAAGGCCACAGTGGAGTTCTAGAACTGTTCACAGCCTGATTGGGAAGAGCTCCTAACAGCTTTGGGCTGTGGCCAGTTGTGAGCACACTGCTGCCTTGCCGAAACATGGCTGTTTCAAATACTCCAACACATACGTATGCACTGACTTTGTGCTTTCAGAGGAAGAGCAGTTACTTTTTAATATATTTTACTGGTTTTTTACAGAGAGGAAGGGAGAGGGATAGAGAGTTAGAAACATCGATGAGAGAGAGAAACATCCATCAGGTGTCTCCTGCACACCTCCTACTGGGGATGTGCCTGCAACTGAGGGACATGCCCTTGACTGGAATCGAACCTGGGACCTTTCAGTCTGCAGGCTAATGCTCTATCCACCGAGCCAAACTGGTTAGGGCTGAGAAAGAGCAGTTTCATGTTATCAGGACTAGTTTGGGGAAAGGGAGAGGTCCTGAGTTTACATGTCATTCTCTGAGGCAGAGCACCTGGACCAATGTCACACCTCTGACCCTTCTCAGGGCACATCTCCCAGCTACTAGCCATGCATCAACTGGTACACTGCGTAACCTCAACTTAGGCCCAGAAAAAAAATTTAATGGCCCCTCAATCTATGTATTGAGAAGTTTAAAAATGTAAAAGAATATACCCTGTTTGCAAGTAGCTTGGGACATAGTAGGGAAGATAATACATAGACATTATCTCAAGTTCAAGCCCAGAATTCAACAGAAATCACAGGATCAAGTAGACAATAAGATTCAGAAGAGACAAGAATGGAATGAAATCAGACATTACTTCTCGAACAAAATGTTTTAGCAACAACCCCTCTCTCTAATAGTCTCAACAAAAAGGTAAAGTTAGCCCTTTATCCACAGATTCACTTTCGTTGGTTTTGTTCACTCATGGACAACCATGGTCTGAAATAGCAAATGGAAAATTTCAGAAGTAAATAATTCCTAAATTTTAAAATTGTGTGTTATCCTGAGGACTGTGAGGAAGTCTCATGCATCTCTCTCCATCCCGCTCGGGATGTAAATCATCCCTTCGTGCAGCATTTCCTCATTGTATCCTCCCGGCCATTAGTCACGTTGTGGCATCTCATTTAACAGATCAACGGCTGAGGTACCTTAGTGCTTATTTTACCTCACACTGGGGCAAACTGCAAGAGTAGTGATGCTGGCGATTTCAATATGCTGCAGTGGTTCTCAACCTTTCTAATGCCGCGACCCTTTAATACAGTTCCTCAGGTTGTGGTGACCCCCGACCATACTTCATAACTGTAATTTTGCTATTGTTATGAATTATAATGTAAAATACCTGTGTTTTCCAATGGTCTTAGGCGACCCCTGTGAAAGTGTCATTTGACCCCCAAAGGGGTCACGACCCACAGGTTGAGAACCACTGTGCTAAGGAGAAGCTATAGAGTGCTTCCTTTCTGAAAGGTGAGCGCAGTACAATGGTTTGAGAGAGAGGGAGGCCACATTTACCTGAGTCTTATTAGAGCACATTGTTATGATTTTTGTTTTATTATTCATTGTTTCAGTTTATCTCTTATTGTGCCTCATTTATAAGTTAAACTTTATCATATGTATGTAGGTGTAGGAAAATCATAGTATGTATAGAGCTCGGTATTATCTGCAGTTTCAGGCATCCACTCAGAGTCTTCAACGTATTCCCATGAAGAAACTACTGTATTGGGAACATTGGCAAAAACTCTTTAAAGATACAGATGCCCAAACCTGTTTGGCTCAGTGGATAGAGCATCGTCCTGCAGACTGAAACATCCCAGGTTAAATTCTGGTCAAGGGCATGTACCTTGGTTGCAGGCACGTCCCAGTAGTAGGTGTGCAGGAGGCAGCTGATGGATGTTTCTTTCTCATTGATGTTTCTAATTCTTTATCCCTCTCCCTTCCTCTCTGTAAAAAAAAAATCAATATATATTTTTAAAAAGATACAGATGGAGAATTAGATGAGTTACTTGATTTTAGCTTCTGCTAGAACAGACCCAGCTCCTGTTGCCCTCTACACAGGCTGAGAGCAATCTAAAGCCCCCCTTGTTGTCATGGGACAATATAAGCCCAATATATAAGCACAATACCTCTTGACATTAAAGCAGCCTGGGCTATAGCTCTCGAGCAAAGCCAGTCGAGAAAAATAAAATTTTATCCAAAAAACTCAAATCATATCATGCCCAAACTGATGGAAATGTCTTACCTTTGCAAAGCTTTCAACTACAATTTGAAGAAGCCTGAAGCAAAAAGCATCACGAAGCTCACTATGAGGTAGGGGATGAGCTTTCTGAAAGTTCTCTGAATGAAAAGCAGTGAAAGGCGGGGGTCAGGGTGTGCACACTGCCCACAGGTAAGTCTCTGGTGCTGTTTAGATTGTGCTGTTAAATTTACCCCAAACAAAACAGGAGACAAGGCTTGAGCTAGCTTTTTATTCTCAAAAACCAAAGCCTTTCAGAATGGCACGGTGACAGGTTCAATCCATCACGCTCTATGTGGAGGGATAATAAGAGTGGTACCTAACAGAGGTAATAGCTTGGCAGCACTGAAGACATGTTAAAAATTCAGTTCCTGTCATTTTTATTTGCTGTAGGAGGAGTATCCTTCTTCTCCTGGACTTCTTTGTTCCGCATCCTCCTACATGCCCACCTTCCTTCAATGTTGGTAAAACCGAGTAGAGGAGCAGATACTTTCTTAGAATAATAGCATACATCTATTCAGACATGTAGCAAGTACTTCCTGAGCACTTACTAAGAGCTGGGAAGTCCATAGTGAGCTGGCAAATATATTTCCATGAGTCTTACATGCTAGATCTTTTATCAAAATAATTCTGTGAAAAACTCTTTATTATTCAAAGAAATGTTGGTTTGTCTTTAAATTTTTCCCTAAGGAATAACAAGACCCTGAAGTGCCTTCCCCCAAACCCCAGAGGAAAAAGCCCGGAAGCACCTCTCCAGTATGAAACTGAGACCCCCATTCCCACTCCAGGGAGGTGAAGAAGAAAAATGTCCAAGGGATTAGAAAAAAAAGGATACCTATCAGACCAAGATGGGAAATTTCCCTGCCTATCCAAGAAGAAATGATAATATATTTAATAGAAAAACTGAAGAACTGAGATGTACCATTTTATTTTGGCAAATAGATTGTATTCACATCCTCACACACATATTATACAAATAACTGCATGTCTTACATTTGAAGAGTTATTTTCCCCTCTTTTTCTCTGACTCTTCCATGGAGGAAGGTCTTGACTAGGGCAGAGTAAAGAGGTGTTCAATTTTATAAGGGAAATTTTGTTTTTTATGTACATACTCGATCTGAAAGAAGCTAAATCCTTCTTAATTGATTGGTGTGGCTCTGTGTTTGAGTGTTGACCTCTGAACCAGGTGGTCACTGTTCCATTCCTGGTCAGGGCACAAGCCCAGGTTGCAGGCTCCATCCCAAATAGAGGGTATGCAGGAGGCAAATGATCAATGTGTTTTTTATTTTTTATTACTTTTAAAAATTATATTTTTATTGATTAAACATCATTGTTATATTTTTATTGATTAAACATCATTGTAATAAAAAATAAAAAACACATTTGCCAACCTAGAAGAAATTGATAAATCCCTAGAACATACAACCTACTATGACTAAATCATGAAGAAATAGAAAATATGAACAGCAAATGATGAGGAATGAGATAAGGACTACAAGAAGAGAAAACTACAGGCCAATATCCCTGATGAATATAGATGCAGAAAAAAGAACTTAGCTTTGGCTGGGTAGCTCAGTTGGTTAGCGCATCATCCAGACAGGCTAAGGTTGTGGGTTTGACCACCGGTCAGGACAATATAAGAATCAATCCATGAATGCATAAATAAGTGGAACAATAAATTGATATCTCTCTCTCTCTCTCCCTATCCTCTCTCCTCTCTCCCTTTCTCTAAAATAAGTAAATAAATAAATGAATGAATCACATAAGAGATAGACAAATGCAGCATGATTTCACTTGTATGTGAAATCTGAAAAAGCCAAACTCACAGAAACACAAAGTAGAATAGTAGTCGCCAGGTTCGGAGGGAATGGAATATGTTGACAAAGTATATAAACTTCCAGTTCTGCGATGAATAAGTTCTGGGGATCTCATACACAGTATAGTGATTACATTTAATAATACTGTATTATACACTTGAAATTTGCTGAGAATAGATCTGTATGTTCTCACCACAAAAAAAAGAAATCAACGGTAATTGTGTGACATGATGGAGATGTTAACTAACCCTACTGTGTTAATCATTTTTGCAATATATAAGTGTATTAAATCATCGCATCATAGACCTTAATTTTACACAATGTTTTATGTCAATTACATCTCAATAAAGCTGGGGGGAGAAACATTCCTGGCACACATCTGTTGCCCCATAAATATTTCTTGAATAAGGGAAAAGAGAGAGTCAACATATTGGTGTGCAAACAACTATGGTCTTCATTTACATTACAAATGAGGAAACTAAAGCTTAAGAGGTTGAGTGACTTTTCGAATGTCATATATTTAGGAAGTAGAAGATGGAGCCAAGAATGAAGCCCACGTTTTCTGACTCAGAGCCTCTATACAGTCAAAAACGCTATGTAATAATATGTCTGCAAAAATTTACTTCATCATCCTCCCCATATCCTCTTCTTTCTTTCAGAGCAATATCATTTGGAGACAGTGTTTCAGCAGAAATGAAATATTCCTAAACCAGTGGTTCTCAACCTTTCTAATGCCGCTTACCCTTTAATAAAGTTCCTCATGTTGTGGTGACCTCCAACCATAAAGTTATTTTTGTTGCTACTTCATAAGTGTAATTTTGCTACTGTTATGAATCGTAATGTAAATATCTGTGTTTTCCGATGGTCTTAGGCTCTACAGTTGCAACCCACGGGTTAAGAACCACTAGCAGGGATACCTAAGACCATAAGAAGACACAGGTATTTATATTACGGTTCATAACAGTAGCAAAATTATAGTTATGAAGTAGCAACAAAAATAATTTTGTGATTGGGGGTCACCACAACATGAGGAACTGTATTAAAGGGTAAGCATCATTAGAAAGGTTGAGAACCACTGTGACCTAAACGATACCAACACTTATTTTCAAATAGCAAAGTGTGGTCATTCTTTCAAAAACACTCTCACTTTTTGTTTGATGAAGAGACACTAAAAAAGTATTTCTTTACCAACAGGTAAATTGAAACTAATATGAGGTACTCATAGTGCCACTCTAAGTCATTCCCCTTCCTTTCCTAAAACAAATGGATTATCAACTTCGCCACACAAGTTTTATACCACTTGGCTCCCTGGTATTAAATTAACCTTTACCTGACATTTCTAGGTAATCATTTGTGGAGCCATCCAATAAATCATTTAATAAAATGAAAATGGAATAGCTTTTCAGAAAGAGCATGGGCATGTTGTAAGTACTTCTAAGTGGAGGCAATCACACTCAACAACAAACATGGCTCTTTGTATCACTACATCCAAAGGAGTGGATTTGCCATCACAGAGGCAGCCAGGAACCATCTGTCCACCAACCAGAACAGGCTTCTTAATGACATTCTCAAACAAGGACAATTATGCCTGGTGGGGGGAGGTGTCAATTCTCCATTGTGGTCACTGAACTTTTGCAATTGATTAGAAAAGCAGATTGTTTTTGAAAGGATATGGTATTTCTGTGTGGTATAAACTCTAACTAACATCTAAAACAAAGAGCTTAAGAGATCACTTGTTTCTTGTAGAAAGAAGATGGCATTTTATAGTATAGAAAGTCACCTTGAGGATAATTTTGGTTCTCCAAAAGGTCAGTTAAATGCTTCTGTTATGCCAGTATAAAAAAGTGGGTGGCAGTTGTTACGTTCTTGAGTGCCTTTGCAAATCTGCTTCAATCCTTGATATTCCAAGTTGGTTTCTCAGAATGAATGGACTAATGTTCCTTCCTTATTAGGCTGGAGCCTGTAGGAGAGGAGTCACACCTGAAATCTCCAGAATAACTTAAACAGTGGCGCAATGGTAAGAAAAAAAAAAGAATTACTTTGAAAACTGCCTCATCACCAGTTTTTAGGAGATGACACGTTTTTAGGAGATTGTAGGTGTAGTTTCCATAGGGAAAAAATTGCCATTAACTGCTACTTCCTCTGAAATATTCCCTGTATTGACTTCTCCCATGAAAAAAGTTGCCATTTTACTTCAGATGGAACCTTTGAACATCCACATACGAAATGTCTTCTGTGATTTTTTTAAATAACAATTGACTTGAGAAAATACTGCAATGAATGTATCTACCGGTACTTAAAACACACAATAGTGATCACTTATAAGTTTCCCTTTTACAACAATGAAATCAGGACACATTACTCAAACAGACTGATTTCTGTTTGCATTCCATAAAATAAGGATATTTTGCATTTCTGGGAAGTGTATACGTATAAGTCTGTGGTTATCAGTTAGGGTCAATGTTGCCTCCTCCCTGGGGACATCTCGCGATTCCTGGAGACATTTTTGTTTGTCACCATTGGGTGTTGTATTGGTATCCACTGGCCACAGGCCAGAGATGCTGTGAAACATCCTACAAGGAAGAGGACAGCCTCCCAAAACAAAGATTTATCTGTCTAAAATGTAAGAGGAGGTCAAGAAACCCTCATACGGACCAAAAAGCATCATCTTACATTCACAGGACATTAAAACAGACATCATTATGAATCCTGAAAATGTCAATACATTTGAAACCTGGCAAAAACTTTGAAATCTTCCCACTTTTCAACACCCAATTAACTTTTTTTTTAACCTGGGAAACATATTCATGAGGGTCAGTGAAGAGAAACTCTTGTCATTCTTTTCAGTATAATCCCAAATCTATGATGATACTCTAGAGCAATGGTTCTCAACCTTCCTAATGCCGCGACCCTTTAAGACAGCTCCTCATGTGGTGGTGACCCCCAACCATAAAATTATTTCCGTTGCTACTTCAGAACTTTAATTTTGCTACTGTCATGAACTGTAATGTAAATATCTGATATGCAGGATGTATTTTCATTGTTACAAATTGAACATAATTAAAGCATAGTGGTTAATCACAAAAACAATATGTAATTATATATTGTGAAATATTTATTTCTAATGACAAATAAATGAAATTTTGTCTTAAATCGTGGTGTACCATGGGTACAGTCTTCATATGATAACAGTAAACTACATTGCTACACTTTGCTACACCGAGGAGCAGTCTGTTGGTTCCTAAGACCATGGAAAATAGGTGTTTTTCAATAGTCTTAGGCGACCCCTATGAAAGGGTCGTTTGACCCCCAAAGGGGTCGCGACCCACAGGTTGAGAACCGCTGCTCTAGAGGAATCCAAGGCAGGCTTTGAGAATCTTACCCATGCAGTCATGCACCACTTGACCACAGGGATGCATTCTGATAGATACTTAGGCAATTTCATCCTGGTATTCACATCATAGAGTGCATTGACACAAACCTAGATGGTAAAGCCTGCCTACTAAACCCCAAGGCTCTATGGTGCAGCATATTGCTCTATCCACTGGCTATAAGCCTGTCTAGAACTTCACTGTACTAAATATTGTAACAAAATAATAAATATAAATTTGGTTACACCAGCATTACAGCAAACACCTGAGTGAGGTATTGCACTAGATGTTACAACACAGCTTCAATGTCACTAAGGAAAAGGAAATTTTTCAGATCCATTATCTTATGGGACCACCATCTCACATGTGGTCCATCATTGATTAAAATGTTGTTATGCAGAGAATGATTGTATTTGAACTGACAAAGAACATCACGATATAGTGTATTATGGGAATTTTTTTATACTTGGCAGTTTAGCAAGAGACTGAACAACCAAACCATATTTCCATGAAAACCAGTGTTGTTGTGCAATAGCCAGAAGCAGCTGTGGGCGTCTTAAAATAGGTTGTTCTATGGTTTGTAATTTAGTATTAAGAGTGTGAAATCTGGCCAGACAGACCACGAGTCAAGTCCAAGCTCCATTTAAACAAGCTGTTCTATTACGGAATTCAGATTCACATACCTCCCCTAAAAATAGTGATTTTATCTATCTCAGGTGGTTTGTGGGAAAGTTAAATTAAATGGTGCATATCGAAATATTTAGGACATTCACAGCTTATACTCAATGAATGGACACAATAATGGCATTGCTCAAGATGAAACTTGATTGAGAGATGAAAACCCTGGGAATTTTCTATGTTTAAAGAGTCTCCTGGGCCGAAATCGGTTTGGCTCAGTGGATAGAACGTTGGCCTATGGATTGAAAGGTCCCAGGTTCGATTCCGGTCAAGGGCATGTATCTTGGTTGTGGGCACATCCCCAGTGGAGGGCATGCAGGAGGCGGCTGATCAATGTTTCTCTCTCATCGATGTTTCTAACTCTCTATCCCTCTCCCTTCCTCTCTGTAAAAAATCAATAAAATATTTAAAAACAAAAAAGAGTCTCCTGGAAATTTTGACTTTCGGTAAGACATCAATTTAAACCATTAACATACAGAAAGACAGGGGGAAAGCTTATGTATTACCTACCATTGACTCTAAATCAGGCAATTTTGTTCATGTTGATATAAAGGAGAATCTTTGTCACAAGGAATAGAGTCATGGATACATAGATTTCCATAGTGTTATTACTGCAGCAGCCCCTCCTCATAGGTGATTTCACTTTCCATGGTTTCAGTTACCCAAAGTCAACCACGGTTCGAGAATATTAAATGAACAATTTAAGAAATAAGAACTTAATGAGTTTTAAACACATGCTGTCTGAGTAGCATGATTAAATTTCACGCTGTCCCACACTGTCACACCCAGGAAGCAAATCCTCCCTTTTTCCAGAGTTAGCCCCTTTATGTACACTATGTACGCTATCCCCCGTTGGTCACTTGGTAGCTCTCTCAGTTATCAGATCAACTGTTGCAGTGTCGTACTGCATGCATTCAAGTGACCCTTATTTTATTTAATAGTGTCTCAGTTATCTCGCTTCATCTCAGCATGTAGGAATTTCATCGTATCACATCATGCAGAAGGATGAGTTCAATACAATAAGAGATTCTGAGAGAAAGACAACATTCACATAACTTTTATTGCAGTATATTGTTACAATTGTTCTATTTTATTATTACTATTATTAATATCTTACTGTGCTTACAGCACTAAATTTTATGTTAAGTATGTATATATAGGAAAATGGTATATATAGGGTTCAGAATAATCTTGAAGGCAATTTCACACTTTGGCCAGTTATGCACCAATGGCCTAATAAATATACACACAGGATTTATTGTTCCAAATGAGTAGCTAAACCTAAAACCTTCAAATGTTTAATACTTTCCAATGCCCAATCTGTTACATCTATCATAATATCGATATCAGAGATGATCTTTGCCTTGTTTTTCCTCCTAGAAACTAATGAAAGTAGAAAAGCAACTCCATTATAGAGTTTGCCCAATACACCTTTTGTGCTATAATAATCTCCTATAAATAGATAAAAATCCACATGCTTTAAAAAGCAGTGCTGTAGTGATATCTTAGAAAGATTAAAATTCTCCATAGGTTCTCATAAAAATAAAAAAGCGGAAAGAACAAGAGAAAGAAAATAATGGGATGAAACCGAAACTAATGAAGTGCTTATAGGTAATAAATAATGCTAACTCTAATTTACTAAATGAGCTCAAAATACCAACATTTAAATTCACTCATTTTCTAGAACCAGAATATAAAGTATAAGTAATTTACCTCATAAACTTCCAATCTCTATCCAAATGTCTCCAAGAGACTTCAATATTATCTCACTCTGTCGGAATATACTCTAGCAAATTACTTGATTTACTTGTTTAAATATGATAGGAAGCTTTAGTTAACCGTTGGAATATCATATCATATGCCAAATAATTTTGTTTTATTTAAATGACTAATGAGGATATCTGTTATTTTATCCATTGCCCATCCCTTTCTTTTGGAAGCTTTCTCTCCCCCACTCCATGAAATTTGGGTAACTGAAACTGAGAATCATTAAGATGGCATAAGCATAGAGCTTCGTGGAGATTATCTTTACTTCCACATGGAGAGGGTATGCCTGAGAATGTAGTCAATAGAGAATAAATGGAAGAGATGCAGGCATTTCAGTTCCTGATCATTCCTAGCAAGGAATTAGACTTTATCTTAAGAATAATGGGAAGCCATTGAGATGATAAAGAAAATTAATCAGGAAACAAGCATAGTCTTATTTACACACAGCAAAGATCACTCTGACCACAGTATGAAGCATAGTTCGGTGGGGGGAAAGTGTGTGAAATCCATTTCAGAGGCTACTGTTGACCTTGGGGCAAGAAATCAAGGCCTCTCTTTATATATGTCTTCCCTGATCAATATCAAATCTCAAAAAAAAAGTTTATTCACAGCCACTAGGTACATTATTACTAGACTAGAGGCCTGGTACATGAAATTCATGCATTGGGGGGAGGTGTCCCTCAGCCAAGCCCGCACCCTCTCCACTCTGGGACCCCTTGGAGGATGTCCGACTGCTGCTTTAAACAGTCAGACATCCAGACAACTCGAGACTGCTGGCTCCTGGCCACTCACCTGCCTGCCTGACTGACTGCCCCTAACCACTCTGCCTGCCAACCTGATCACCCCTAACCACTCCCCTGCCAGCCTGATTAATGCCTAACTGCTCCCCTGCCAGCCCAATTGACCCTAATTGCCCTCCCCTGCTGACTCAATTGCTCCCAACTGCCCTCCTCTGCCAAACATCTTGTGATGGTGTGGGGGAAGCCATCTTGTGAGGTCTTGAGGGTCAATTTGCATATTACCTCTTTATTATGTAGGACTATATTTTTCCTTCATCACCCTTATCACAGCTATAGATGTATAATTTTTGTGCTATATATTTTTTGTTAATGCCTCCTCTCCCGCTAGAGTTGGCCATAGGTGAGAGATTATATCAATTTGTTTGCTTCTTTTAAACCCAGAACATAGAAGAGGCTTAGTACAGAACTGAGGCCCAATAAATATTTGTTGAATGCATGACCAAATGAATAAGAACTGACATTAACTTTCACTGACTTAGAAACATGGTTTCGATCAAAATGCTATCTCTGGCCATATGATAAATTTTAAAAAGATGAAAATAAATATATGGCTGAACACTCATTTATATCAATAACTTACAGAGTTCCACAAGCAATCTTTATTTCTCTATGGTTGTCAAAGCAAACTTTTTTTAATATTTCTTTTGCTCAACATTATAAGGACATTCAAACAAACATAAAATTAAAAGTTGTTGGGATCTGGAAGAGTGAAAATGAGTTAGATCATGTATTGGGGAAGATAGTAAGTTAAAAATTTGCCTACAAACCAAGTTTGTGTCAGTGGCAATATCCTAAAGCAGTAGTTGGCAAACTCATTAGTCAACAGAGCCAAATATCAACAGTACAACAATTGAAATTTCTTTTTAGAGCTGAAAACCAACTTCTGCACATGGGCCATGAAATTTCAATCGCATTATACATGTGCTTCCACACGTGGTATTTTGTGGAAGAGCCACACTCAAGGGGCCAAAGAGCCGCATGAGGCTCGTGAGCTGCAGTTTGCCGACCACTGCCCTAAAGCAAGCTTGCATAGCATCTAATTAATAATTTTAGAGATTCCTAAAATTTCATTCACCCTCAAGTAAATCAGCTTAATAATGTTTTTCAAATGATTTCATTAAAGATAACTACAGCTCTAATTGAATATTTTGGCCCATTATCACCACCAGGGGGAAAAAATTGTGCTGTCCATGGTGCTGAGCTCCAATGAAGAATGACAAAACTGTGAAGGTCTAAATACAATCTCAGCTCTTCTCTCTGCTGCATGACCACAGACCCAAAAGTCTGTTGCTTGAAGCATAATAAACCTCTCCTACTGGCTTAGTGAGATAAGGCATATTCTAATTGCTTAATTTCAGGTTCTGCAGTCGCATTGAGCACAAACCAGCAAGGAATCAAATCATGTTTTGACTTACTAATCTGTCAAGCAATACTGAGTTATATTTTAGAGATTATATTTTTCTTGAAATATTTAGATTTTCCATTATATAACATTAATATGCAATTGTAAGTATTTTTCATAATTTGAAAATCTGCTTGAATTTCAATAAAACATTTCATCTCTGTATTAGGAAATATATTTCTACCATGTCTTTTTTTAAGTAAATTTGATTATATATAAATATGATGTGATAATTTCTTGTCACATTTATTCATTAGATAATATGTTTTAGTCTACAAAATATCAAAGCATAGAGCAACATTAGCTAACAAATGCAACATACATATTTTAAATGCATCATGGGAAAAGAATATGAGGCCAAAATTGCTGAATGAATTATTTCTATGTGCCCTACCTAAGTTCAAGATAATTTGGTTTCTAAAACTGGAATAATTTCCATTAATCTTCAATGGTTAACAGGACTATTATTTATTATAATAGAAAAATAATACATCTTAGCTTTTTTGTTTAGTTATTATTAGCTACTTTTTTATGAAGCTCTAACTCAGTTAGCAAATGTCCCTTTGAGCTCTGAATGAAAATTATTTTGGCTGAATTATTAAGTCAGGAAGATAAATAAGTATTTAAATGGATGCATCTTATAAGAGTAAATGTCCTGGGAAATTATTTTCTTTTCATTAATTCCCTTTCCCAGAAGAGACAGCTAAGCAACTCTTATTTGTATGAAACTAATGACATTGTATATATTATGTTATGGCTCAGTTTAGACCACAAATATGTCACATTAAAATCACATCCCTGTCTGAAGAGTAAAAAGTAACAGTTACATGATAGTTTAATAAAGTCTTCAAAACAACATAAACAGAGTTTAGGAACGAATGTTAAAATTCTCTGAAGAAAATATAACACCCTGAAACCTCACCACATTCTATTCTTGATGTCCGTGTTCTGTGGTCACTTGATACAGAAAGTTAATTAGTTTAACTAATATATTTAAGTACCTTAAGAATCTAATTCATCCTTTAGAAGTCCATTATTTCCTATTTTCATCAAGACTAAAAAAATGCTCCCATTTATTTAATGAATATGAGTGCTTTTTCTGTTTTCTACACTGTGAGTGCTATACGAAACAATAAACACACATACCTCTGATGTTCTCCGTGACTTGCAAAAGGGGTTTCACTACATTGCATTCAACTCGTCTTTTAACACAGTGAGTTAGATCCCTGGCAAACAGACCCAAGGGAGTTTACCACTTGCCCAAGTTCATAGAGACAATGATAGACCTGGGACTTGAACCTATGATTTCTGACAAGTCCAGTGTGTTTTTCTATAGGTGTTATCTAACATGATTTCTGACCTAGAGAATATGTGATTAATTTTAAATGAAATGCAAAAATATATGTAAAAAGTTAAGTTGCCATATTAAAGAGGCAAGAGAAATGATCTACATTAAATTGTTAACCTATACAAAATAATAAAATAAATAGGATAATCACTTTTTTCTGTTTATGGTTTTTCCTTTGTGAGTCAAAGTATATTATACTCAAGTTCATATACCTTATATTTTTGTTTGTTTTATAATTTTATTTTTGCATTTAATCTTTAATTCACATAGAGTTCGTAAAGTTGAAGAGAAAATCATGTAATACAGTTTTTAAAAGGAAGGCTCTCCCATTGACCAATGAAACTTTTGTGTCCTGAACTACGGAGAATAATTATCTCAATTCTGAGTACCTGAGGGTTTACAAAATAAAATAAAGTCATAGTTTTCAATAAAAAACATTAATAATGAATCATAACAAGTAGCCTACATTTACACTAGAGGGCTTAAACTGTATCCCAGGTAATCATAAATTAGTTTTAAAAAAGATCCATAGAGATTACTTAGTAGTCTATCTTTGTTCGGAAAATGGGCACTGAAGATCAAAACATTTAATTAGTTAATACAATACAATAAGATATTAACAGAGCCGAGACTAGGAACCTGTTATTCCAGTACCCAAGTAAGTGATTCCTCCCCTCTTCCCATTTATTGATTTATCAGCTCTTTTCAGCACCTACTATTTGCAAGACATGTGTTAGGACAAATGCAGAGAACCGAAAGCCTGGTCCCCATGGCCAAGGTTTCTAAAATATATAGAATATAATAGGTACACAAAAGCTTTAACACAAGAAAGCATATAAGGGCCAAACAAGTGGTTGGATGGAGATTTTTAGTTCAAAAGAGGGGGGGAAAGCCTCACTAGGCACTTTCCTAAATGCTTTACAGATCTTCTCTCCTATAATCCTTACCATGCAACTCTATACAACAGTTATTATTAAATCACTTACAGATGAGGACATGCTGAGAGCAGATGAGTAATGAGCACAAGACAGAACAGCTGCTAAATGTTCAAACCCAGTCAGTGACTTCAATTTTATACCCTACTGCTCCCCCACAACAGTAGGCAGGATGGCACAATTTTGGAGAGACCATAAGATGTGTACTGGGATATAAAAGTATATGTAGCATTTGCACTATGAGAAACTAAAGGAATAGCAGAGGTGGAGAGGTGGAGAGATGATATTGCAGATATATAAGAAAAACATGGTATTTTATAGGGATACCAAAGTGCAGGAGTTCACTAGAACATTACTAGAAAATTAAGATGAAAAGTTGTGATGGGGCCGGGACCGGTTTGGCTCAGTGGATAGAGTGTCAGCCTGTGGACTGAAGGGTCCCAGGTTTGATTCTGGTCAAGGGCACGTACCTTGGTTGCAGGCATGTCCCCATTAGTGGGTGTGCAAGAGGCAGCTGATCGATGTTTCTAACTCTCTATCTCTTTCCCTTCCTCTCTGTAAAAAAAATCAATAAAATCTATTTTTTTTTTTAAAAGTTGTGATGGGGCCAAAAAGCTGAAGTTTGAGTACCAAGCTCAAGTACTGGACTTTACATTGTAGGTAGTGGGAGATATTCAAGCTTTCTGAGCACAGCCGCAACAGACTCAAAACAGACTTTTACGAACATTCATCTGGCAGAGACATGGAATTTTAAAAAAGAAAAACTGCAAACGACCCACAGAGGCACTGAAATATTTTGAAATCCAGGGCAGCAGCCTACACTTGAAATAATAAGCAGCCAGATTTGTTTAAGGAGTCCTCATTCCCCATGAACAACACGCCAGATTTGTTTCCTACCAGCTATGGGAAAAAAATCCCCTCACTTCCAATGTTTGTTTTCCTCATGGGGACCATGTTCAATTATAATTATGTTCAATAATATTTTGAGGAATTAAAATGTTGACAGCCCAAGTGCCCATGAGTGGATAAAAAAAGCCGTGGTACATTTACACCGTGAAATACTATGCAGCTGTAAAAAAGGGGGGGGATCTCTTTCCCTTTAATACAGCATGGAACGACCTGGAGACTATTATACTAAGGGAAATAAGGCAATCAGAGAAAGACAAGTATCACATTATCTCATTTATATGTGGAATCTAATGAACAAAATAAATTGATGAACAAAATAGATCCAGAGACATAGAAGCATGAAACAGATGGACAAATCTTAGAGAGAAGGCTGGGGTAAGGTGATATAGGGGTGAGAAGACATTAAATAAAGAACTTAAATACATATATGCGTAACCCATGAGCAAAGACAACATTGTGGAGGATGGGGTTGGTGAGGAGGGGGTCAATAGGGGGAAAAGGGAGGGATATCTGTAATATTTTCAACAATAAAGAAAAAAATTTTAAATTAATGTTTATTCTTAATTACCCTAAAGTTTCTGCTTTTCTTATAGTTTAAAAGTATTGAGGATGGACCCTGGTTACCAAAAGAGTCCCTAAGTTAAAGAGATTAACTGGAATACCTACCTAATATCTGACCTGAATTAATACGTTCCAAATGCTTTCTATTTATTTAATTTTTGTTGATTTTAGAGAGGAAGAGTGGGGGAGAGGTAGAAACATCAATAATGAGAGAGAATAATTGATCAGTTGCCTCCTGCACACCCCACACTGGGATCTAACCTGCAACCCAGGCATGTGCCCTGACTGGGAATTAAACCATGACCTCCTGGTTCATAGTTCAATGCTCAATCACTGAGCCACGCTGATCTGGCAAAATGCCTCCCATTTAAAGGACTCTTCTTCATACATAAATTTTTTAAAAGTTAGCACATCTTTTATGATCAAGGACATTGTAATTAATCAGTGTCTGGTAGTCTATTTAAAAAACCAAAACATTCCTGTATAATAACTCTTAATGTGAAGAATCTTAGAAACAGTGTGACTTCTTTTTAACAAGGCAGAAAAGAATATTAAGTAATAAAAAATCATTTTCTACAAAGTAAGAGGATTGGACAAGGTAGACCTTACTAAACAGTCTCCCCCCAACAACTTACTCAAAAAAAGATAGAACACCTATTTTGAACATTTCTCCTCAACTCTATTTTCACTATTCTCTATATATAAAAGCCTAAGTGACCACTGCAACTAAACAGATGACCGAACAGGCTGTGTGGGGTGATCAGACCAGCAGGAGTGTTAGTGAAGGGTGACCAAATGACTGAGCAGCAGGCTGCATGGGGCAACCAGGCCAACAGGAGAATTAGTGAGGGGCAACCAAATGACCAAGCAACAGGCTGTGTGGGCAACCAGGCCTGCAGGGGTGGCAGTTGGGGGCAACTAGGCTGGTAGGGAGGACAGTAAGAGACAACCAGGCCAGCAGAGGGGAGCAGTTAAGGGTGACCAGGCCAGTGGTGGGGGGCAGTTGGGGGCAACGAGGCTAGCAGGGGGGCATTTGAGAGTGGCCAGGCCAGCAGCAGGGGGGAAGTTAGGGGTGATCAGGCAGGCAGGTAGTTGAGTAGTTAGGAGCTAGTGGTCCCAGGATCGGGCCTAAACTGCAGTTGGACATCCCCCAAGGGGTCCCAGATTGGAGAGGGTACAGGCTGGGCAATGGGACCCCCTACTCACCTCCCCATGCATGAATTTCATGCACCGGGCCTCTAGTGTTATTATATTAGAAGCTAGAAATTGGAATGCTGGGAGAATATACACCATAGAAATTAGGAAAATGCTACAAATTTTGCCATCTTTTTTTAGAGAATCTGCCAATGAATTTGTCTATTTGCTGTTAGTAATGACATATTTTAAATATTTCCTATTATTAAAGGCCCTAGTCTTACAAAATATTTAAGAATTTGGCACCTGAAATAGAAATCATAGGACTTTGAAAACAACAAAAGATTTATAATTTTCCTTTGGTTATAGTATGGCTCAATAATACTGCGCACTCACTTAGTATTTTTAAGCTATTAATGAGAATTTTCCTCAGTTATGATAGCCTCGTCCAGTTGTTCTCATATATTAAGGCGTATCAGGATCATATAGAGAACTTATTAAAATACAAATTTCTGGGCCTTTCTCTGAGAAATTTCTGGTTCTACAGAGTTAGTTTGGTATTCAGAAATGTGTATTTCTAATGAGATCCCAGGTGATGCCTTTGCTCCTGATCAGCTACCACACTTTGAAAACCATCAGTCTAATTAAGCATATTTTATTGCCAACTATAAATTTTATCAGAAATAATTTTAAATTTTTTATATTGCTAATGAAAATTCTTCTAAAAAGGAGTGGCCTGCATTCTTCAGAATGTTTACCAGACCTAATTTAATGTTTCTTTAATAAACATATATATGTTTATATGCATATAAACATATATATGTAATTTAATGTTTCTTTAATAAACATATACATATATAAACATTATTAAGTCACCATTTGGACATCCATTCTCATTTTTCAGAATTTTAGATAGAACAGAGAAGCACAGGCACTATTTTGACCCCAGGATATAATGTCTCTGAGAGGGTTCGTTGATGGTCTGTAGTTAAAATTAGCAGCACACTGTTTTCCATGATTTTGTTCTCTTTTTAAGGGTAAAAACATTCTGTTACAATTAAGTTGGTTAACATTATGTTATCTGTATTTCTAAGCAAAGTAGCATTTAATAAGCATAAAAATACCCCACAAATGTGGAAATTGGCACACAAAAATGGCAGTGTTTCAAAAATCAAGCCTCTGCCTGTCTCTGTCTGTCTGCCTCTCTCTCTCTCTCTCTCTTACACACACATACACATACACAAAGTACCATTTCCAAATTATTTTCATACTTACTATTGTCCCCTTAGGTTGAGCATGTATCTACCTTTCCTATAATTTGTCTTTTTCCTCTTAGGGATGTTACATAAACCAAATAACTAATAATAATAAGCAATATTATTGACAATGTTAAATTTACAAAGATATGTTATAATAGTAAATCTAAAATACTTGCAAAACAAATAGGGAAGATATAATACTTATTAAAATGTCAAAAAAACTCTTGAATATCATGAATCCTATTTTAAATGAAACATTATGCATCCATCAAAGATTGTCTATTCGTTTACTCATCCATGTATTTGCTTGTTCCTTCCTTAAACTAACATTGAGTACCTACTATGTGTCTAACACTATGCACTGGAGATACAGAACTGAACAAACATAGATACAGAGCCTGCTCTCATGAACCTTGGAATCCACTGGGGCATTGAGATATTAATGAAATAATCTTGTTAATAAATAAATCATCCTCAATTAAAATAATTTATCTAAAGCAAAGAAACAAGGATTTATGAGCACATATAATGAAAAATGACTGACCTACTTTTGGGATTCAATGAAATAGTCCACAAAAAAAAGGAATTCTTGTCCTGGGATGTAGGTGACTAATAAGATTTAACCAGCAGAGAGAGAGCAGTGTTCTAGTTTAGAGGCAGGGAGCACTCAGGGCTGATTGAGAGGATGCTGGAATGTTGGAGGACATGAAAAAAACACAGCACAGCCTATTCGTGGGAAGGGATGGAGAAGTAAGCTGAGAGAACAGAGTACAAAACACCAAATGAATCATGGTAAGAATTTTTCTGTGGGAAGAATTTTATTTACCCCAAGAACAATAAAAAGGTACGGGTGAGTTGTAAGAAGTGGAAGATAAAAATAGGTTTGCTTAAATAACTGCTATTCTGGTTGCCTTGGATATATTATATTACATAAAGTATATTATTAAATTTACTAGAGGCCCAATGCACGAAATTCATGCGAGGGTAGGCCTTCACAGCCCTGGCTCACTCCCCACCCCACTGGTCACAGAAGGTCGTTCCAAAAGGTCGTTCCAGAAGGTCATTCCAGAAGGTTGTTCCAGAAGGTCGTTCTGCCAAATGGTCTAATTAGCATATTAGCTCTTTATTATATAGGATTTCACTTTTCTTACTCTTTTTATATGACTACTAGTGAATTTAAAATTTTAGATGTAGCTATCTTTTTATCTTTTTAAATGTTTTAATAAGTATAGTTGGTATACAATATTATGTTGGTTATATTAGTTTCAGGTGTATGATATAGTGACTCAATATTTTAATACCTTATATATTTCCCATGGATAGTGCTATTCTACAACTTTATTTTTTCTACTTCTTTGAGCAAGGCATTTGAGAAAAGCTTATTAATGGGGAATCAGAATACTTTTTATTATCAGGTAAGCTTTTTGAAAAATTCTGAATTCTATTAGTCCACTAGGTACTGCATATTAAAGATGATAATCAAAAATGGAAATGTTAAAATGCATAACCTCAATGAACTTAACAAATATGTAATAAAAAGCAAGAAACCCTGTTCTTAGAACCGATCACTGCACAGGCAATACATTTAACTAGTTCCTTGTGACCATTTCTGAACTCACTGAGCAATACCTAATAATGATAATTATAATGACATAGAAATAATCATGTTGAATCCTAATTCTTAAACTATGAACCACACCATATGAAATTAGACACTTAATTCAGAGCTAACATTCAACTGCTTAACCAAAGCAGCAAAAAAAATAGTTTTAGCTCAACCGTCATAGCTTAGTGGTTGAGCATCAACTTATGAACCAGGAGGTCATGGTTCAATTCCCCGTCAGGACACATGCCCAGATTGCATGCTTGATCCCCCATGGGGTGTGTGTAGGAGGCAGCCAATTAATAATTTTCTTGCATCATTGATGTTTCTAGCTCTCTCTCTCTCTCTCTTCCTCTCTGAAATTAGTAAAAATATATTTTAAAAAAGAAAAAAGAAAGTTCTAACCTAGCACCACCTATGAGAAATTTAATGAGAGCCATATATAAAAGGATTAAGCTTTCTAGTGGCCACATTAAAAGAAATGTTTAAGTGTAAATTATTTTAACAATGTACTTGCTTTAACTTAATATATCCAAGGTCTTATAAGTTCAACATGCAATCAATATAAAATGATTGATGAGAGAGTTCACACTCCTTTTCTAGTACTGCCTTTGAAATTCAGTGTGTATTTTACTCTCGCAGTGCATTTCCGTTCAGAATTCCCACATTTCAAGCACTCAACAGGCACGTGGGACAGGTAACTGCTGTATTGTACCCCACAGTTCTAGAAGGAAGAGGTGTTGCACTTTGTTCTGTCTCCATCACTAAACAAATTGCAACCTTAAAAAATTCACTTAAACCAAAGTTTCATTTGTCATCTATGACATGGGCATAACATCCATCTTATCTGCCTTGGAAAGTTATAAGAATAAAATTATAAGTTTAAAAATAAGGCAAACTATTTCACATTATAAAAAATGACTTCAATCTTACTTTCCTGTCATGATTTTTACCTCCCAAAATAAATAATAAAAACATAAAGCCACCAAAAGGATTCTTATTACAATAACAGTACTACTAACACTGATAGCACTTCTACTGTGATCGTTTTTAAAAATATACTCTGCGATGTTGCGTTTTCTCTCCGTGAAGTTACATCTCACACAAATGTCCCTTATGAATAGAATCATTATCCAATATTTCAGAAATAACAAGCATAGGGATTTTAATAAATTGGAAATATTTAATGATGCTTGGGTCTAAATATTGAACAGATGCCTTAACTATAAATACCATAATCATTTTCATTACCAGAAAATTGGAAATAGCGCAGATTATGAAGAAAATTACAGATAATAGTACAGAATTTTAAGGAACATCAAAATGCTCTGTTTATATCACAGAGACAGATAAACAATGCTATCGCTGCAATTCTAGCTCTATGTAATTGCTGAAATGCAAGTGAATTTGACATCTGATTTGTTCAGTTATTTTAGGTACTATTTTGTTTTGTTTCTGTTTATCCTCACCCAAGGATAATTTTCCATGAATTTTTAGGGAGAGTGGAAGAGAGAGGGAAAGACAGAGAGAAACATTGATATGAGAGAAACACATCAATTGCTTACCTCCTGCACAAGCCTTGACCAGGGCCCGGGCCTGGGAGGAGCCAGCAACTGAGGTACTTACCCTTGACCAGAATCCAACCCAGGACCCTTCCATCCGCAGGCCAATACTCTATCCACTGAGCCAAACCAGCTAGAGCTGTTCAGCTATTTTAATGTTATCCATTTGATATAGAAGACCTTAATTCTGTAGATGATTACAGACAGCATGGGCAAACATAAAAAATGGGGTTTGACTATTTCCCTGTAACTCAAGTTTGTCCCTGTAACTAGTCCATTGTGTGTGAAGAGGGCTGGGTGTTCTGTCACTGGTATTCCTGAACTCAGTTCCAAAATTCCAGTTCCTGCTACATACCGAGTGCCGTGCTAAGATGAATATAACACCTCACTCCACTTCTTTCAAATCTGTTATAAATGCCAAAGCCATTTTGAAGAAAGTTGAATTCTGCGACGATTTATTGTGCTTTGAGAAAATGTTACTGCCTTTAAAAATGCCCTCTGTGGTAGACTGCTGTATGCCCCCAATTACTTCCCTCCCGTGCATCCATGCCTATCTTGCTATATGACATGGGAGTGATAATTACTAATGTGGAAAAATCTGTTCCCTTATTCTTTTACATGCACCTTTTTATTGTGGTAAAATATGCTTAACATATAATTTACCGTTATAACCATTTTAAGGACATTTGCATTGTTATGCAACCATCGGTCTTCAGAACTTTTTCATCTTCCCCAACTGGAACGCTGTACACCTTAAATACTAACTTCCCGTTCCTCTTTGTCCCCAGTGCCTGGGAACCATCATGCAATTTTCTGTCTGAATAAATTTGACTACTCTCGGAACTTCATGTAAGTGAAACCTTCCGGTATTTGTCCTTTTATGACTGGCTTATTTTACTTAATATACTATCTTCAAGGTTAAATCATGTTGTAGCATGTGTCAAAATTCCCTTCCTTTTAAGACTGAGTTCCTGTATAGTGTATGTATATGTGTGTACACGTATTTATGTTAAGACTGTGTTCCTGTGTAGTGTATGTATGTGTGTGTACATGTATTTGTATATGTACTCATCCATCAATGAGCATTTGAGTTTCTTCCACCTTTTAGTTGCTGTGAATAGCGGTGTTATGAGCATTGGTGTGCAAACATCTCATTGAGATCCTGCTTTCAAGTATTTTAAATATATACCCAGTATAATTTATGGATCATACAGTAATTTTACGTTCAATTTTTTGAGGAATCACCCTACAGCTTTCCACATGGATGCACCATTTTAGATTCTTGCCGGCTAGCTATGCACATCCTTGACAACACTTGTGATTTTCTGTCTTTCTGATTATAGCCAGACTAAGAAATGTGAAATGGTATCTCAGTGTGGTTTTGACTTGAATGAATTTATCCCTTTACCCTCTAATCTGACTGGTTTTGTGACTAACTTTGATCAATGACATATTAGCACAACTCCAGAACAAGTTTGAAAAAAGTACTTTTGCTCAACTCTTCCCCTTAGCCAGTAACATGAAAAGAATGTGCTGCCGAGAGCAGTTTGGCTCAGTGGATAGAGCATCAGCCTGAGGACTAAAAGGTCCAGGGTTCTATTCCAGTCGGAGGCATGTACCTTGCTTGCAGGCACATCTCCAGTAGGGGGCGTGCAGGAGGCGGCTGATCGATGTCTCTCTCTCATCGATGTTTCTGACTTTCTATCCCTCTCCCTTCCTTTCTGTTAAAAAAATCAATAAAAATATAGTAAAAAAGAAAGAAAGAAAGAAAAGAATGTGCTCAGGTGTGCATGTTAGGGAAGGAGGCCTCAGGAACACAGCCACATTGCTCCGGTAATCCCAGACGAGTCCATCCTGGATTAGGTAAGAGGCATCTTTAGGTCGTAGACCATTCTAGATTAGAAAAAGGCCCAGCCAAGATGAGCAGAGCTCCCAATTTGACTTGCTCTGACCGCAGAGGCACAAGTTGGCCCAGATGAGATCAACCAAGCGGAGCCATGTCAGCCATGTCCTGTTCAAACCAGAGACGCCTCGTAGCCTTGAATGTAAATAAATGTTTTTTGTATACTTCGCAGCATTATTATGGGAAAATGAATAACCGATACACAATCTATGAGGGGAAATCAATGACCAGATTATTTTGTGGAAGTCAACTGCCACGTAATAAATCAAGATAAAAGTATCAGTGTGATAAGAATGTACCAAAAGGAAAGATCTATTAAGTCAATATTGTCAGAGCAGAGACCAGTCCAATGGGGCTGGAAGTGCATTTCCTTTCCTTACCTCTCTACCAAGCCATGGTCAGTGTTGCTTTACTCTAAAAATATCTTTCTAAGAATCTATAGGTTGAGAAAATCAAGAACCAAGGGCATTGATTTATACCTATAGAAGACCCAGAAATACTTAAGTCCAAGCTGGATATTGAGTTCAGTTGCCAGTGGCCAGTGATTTAATGAAATGTGCGATGTAATGAAGCTCCAGGAAAACCCAAATGGCATGGGTTAGGGAGCTTCTGGGTTGAAGACGTGGAGATTTGGGGAGAGTGTGCACCTGCAGAGGGCACAAAAGTCCTTTTACCACACCTTGACCCAGGCATCTCTTATGTCTGGCTGTTCCTGAGCTATATCCTTTTATTATAAACTTGTAATCTAGTAAATAAAATGTTTCTCCGAGGTGTATGAGCTGTGCAAACAAATTAACAAATCTCAGAGAAGAGAGTAGTGGAGATCTCTGATTTACTGGTATATCCGTGATACTGGTTAATATTGCGGATTTTTTAATCAAAGAAAACAAGGCAATCTCAAGGGAAACATCACAAGTGCTTTATTCAGCCCTGACCAGTTTGGCTCGTGGATGGAGCATCTGCCTGCAGACTCAAGGGTCCCAGGTTCAATTCTGGTCAAGGGCATATATCTTGGTTGTGGGAGGTATGCAGGAGCCAGCTAATCAATGTTTCTCTCTCGTCGATGTTTCTAACTCTCTATTCCTTTCCCTTCCTCTCTGTAAAAAATCAATAAAGTATATATATTTTTAAAAAGTGCTTTATTCAAAGTAATGTCCATCTTTCAGGTAATTTCTGGATACCATCCAATAGAACTTTTCTTGTTTTAAAGCAAACCATTCAGAGGCCCAATTTTCTACTTCTTCATACATTTTGAAGTGCTGCTCAGACAGTACATGTGCCATTAATCAGAACAAGTGGTAATCTGAAGGAGCAAGGTCAGGTGAATACCATGGGTGAGTTAATACTTCCCAGGCAAGATCTTTTAACGTGTCTTTAACTGGTTTTAAAGTGTGTGATGTTTCATCATGAAGCAAAATTACTTTGCTATGTCTTCTGGCACATTCTGATTGTTTTACGATCAAAGTGTGGTTCAAATTGATTATTTATTGTCAGCAGCCATGAGTATTAATGGATTCACCTGGGTTTAGAAGCTCATAATACACCACACCTTCCTGATCCCACCAAATGCAGAGCATTGTCTTCTTTCTGAAGCGATTGCAGTTGATGTTGATGGTTGACCTAGATCAATACATGATTTTGTGCATTTGGGATTCTCGAAATAAATCCGCTTTTCATCGCCAGTCACAATTCGATGCAAAAAAGACTTTCTTTCATGTCGTTAAAGCAACATTTTACTGATGACTTCGGTTTTCCATTTGTCTTTCGTTCAGTTGATGTGGCAACCATTTTCCTTCCTTTAAAATCTTTCCCATTGCTTGTAAGCAATCGTAAATTGTTTGCTGAGCAAAGTGTAATCTTTCTGCAACTTTTTTTTGAGTTTGACATGCATCTTCATCCAATAATGCTTCTAATTGTTGGTCTTCAAACTTTTTTGGTTGACCTGGACATTCTTTGTCTTTCACATCAAAATCATCACTTTTAAAGTGTTTAAGCCATCATTTGCAAGTATCTTGAGATGGAGCCTGTTCACCATAAACTTCCCGAAGTAACAACTTTCCACAGCACTTTTGTTCAAAATAATGAGTTTAAATTTTCCGCAAATGCTCTTTTTCAGGCACAAAATTTGACATTTTTAAGCATAAAAATATCTTTGATGTTAACACCTTTAGCAAATTTGACATATGAAGTTTTGATGCTTGCTGTCAATACAACAAAATAGCATACATATCAAATTGCATATATATATATGTATATATATACACACACATATATATGCATATATATATATATACACACACACATATATACGCATATATATATGAGGGGGGGTGTGAATATATATATATATTAACATGTGTAACTCCATCTATTGAAAAAAATCTGCATTATTAACCAGTACACCTAGTATTACCATAAAATTTGTTATTTTGACTCTCGTAGCCTTTTATTTATTCAGTCTAACAACATTATTTTCATGAATAGACACCATTTCCCAGCAATCTCAAAATGTACAAATACCACAGCGATTTATTAAATGCATTTAACTGAGGTGAGTTTGCCAAAGGAACAAAGTGTTTTATAATAGAAAATAATCAAAAGCAGCTGAAACTGATTGGGCTCAGTGGATAGAGCATCGGCCTGTGGACTGAAAGGTTCCAGGTTCTATTCTGGTCAAGGGCACGTACCTTGGTTGCGGGCATATCCCTAGTAGGGGGTGTGTAGTAGGCAGCTGATCGATGTTTCTAACTATCTCTCTCCTTTCCTCTCTGTGAAAAAACAATAAAAATATCTTTTTAAAAAAATAATCAAAAGCAAAAAGAATAAAATCTAGTCCCAATTTTCCTATAAAAATAACATTTCAAAAGATAGCTATTCAGTTGTTATAACTATGTCTTTGGAACTATATTGAAACTATCATTTGCCTTGTAAGAAAACATCTTTATGCATCTTATGTGTCTTAATCTATAAACAAGAATTGTTAACCTGAGAAACACAGCCCACCAAAAAGACCACAGATAGAATTCAGGTGGTGAACGTGGATAAATCAAATTGTATTCTTGTTTTCCTATTAACTTGTAACTGATTTCACCTTTCTCTCAATGATAAATATAGGCAACAAATTCCAGTATCATAAATAGAATCAGTATTGTAAATAGTCATCAAGAGAAATCACAGATATGTTCATATTGTACTCAAGTTTTTGCAAATAGTCCCAAATATCTTTTACATTAACCTCTTTTTCAAATGAAGGGTAATAATATATCCGAATATTAAATAACACTGAAGGTGAAGACAAATGGAAAACCGAAAATCACTATATCACAAACTTGTTCTTATATTTTGATAAGTATCCTATATAATAAAAGCTTACTATGCTACGTGTCCAGTTGTCCATTCATCCATTCAACCAATCAAAACATTCAACCAATCAAAGAGTAATATCTTAATGATATGCTAAGACTGTTCAACAGCTCTCGAAGACATGCACTGACCACCAGGGAACAGACAGTTGACCTTTGGACCAATTGCTATGACGTGCTCTTACCACCAGTAGGTTAGCTTGCTGCTGGGGCCTGCTGATCCGGACTGAGTGAGACAGGTCGGACAAGCCCTGGACCCCTCCTGTGGTCCCTCTCTGGCTGGCCAACATCTTCTCTGGCCCAGATCATGCACCGGTGGGGTCCTTTGGCCTGGCCTGCACCTTCTCACAATCTGGGACCCCTCAGGGGATTATCAGAGAGTTGGTTTTGGCCAAAACCCGCAGGCCAGGCCGAGGGATCCCATTGGTGCATGAATTCATCCACCTGGCCTCTAGTATTTAATAATAACAAGTTTCTTTTAACCTTAGGTGTTTTGTGTTACACCTTTAACGTGCTACGGAAATGCTTATGGACCTCTGCTGACCAGAAATATATTCACTGGCAGAAAATGCTTATTGCATTTCTTAAAATAGACAAAAATAGCATCACATTTAGGAAAATTAAATTTGATGAGTCACTGACAAAAGTTTGTGTGTAGGCAGTCCTAAGAAAAACTCAACTAAGCAATATCTGAGGCAGTCCTTGTCCTCTCTGAGCTTGATGTCCTCCTCTAGCCAATGCTAAGTTACCCAGGATCCTTCTGGATCACATGAAGTTTCCCTTCTTTACTGGCAGTTCTCCAATAGTAAGACTTTTTCCAATGTTCTATTAAAACAAGGCCCAGATGGTATAGCTCAGTGACCATCGATTTATGAACCAAGAGGTCACTATTCGATTCCTGGTCAGAGCACATGCCCCGGTTGCAGGCTGGATCCCCACTGTGGGACATGCAGGAGGCAGCCAATCAATGATTTTCTCTCATCATTGATGTTTCTATCTCACCCTCTCATCTCCCTTCTTCTCTGAAGTCAATAAAAGAATGTGTATTTAAACATAAAATAGGCCTCAGGAAGAGATTAACCAATGACCTTATATGCATACTATAACCCCGTTGCATGATATTCATGGAAGAATAAACCTTTCTTCCCCTGGCTTTGCTCCCAGCCACCTGGGATCCTGTAAGTCCTTGCTCCTGACCAGACCACTGCTCCTATAGCTCACTCTGCCACAGCCCCCCATCATAGCAGGTGTCCCGCCCCTCCCAGCTTTCCCTACCTGCATATGCAAATTAACCCACCATCAGGTTAATTTGCATACTCGTTCCTGATTGGCTGTGGGTGTAGTGGCGGTAGGTCAATTTACTTGTTTGTCTATTATTAGGTAAGATATGCATGATCCAAGTGTAGGGAAGAACTGGGGAAGGGGTGGGAATGAGGTGAAAGAGGTCAATGGGGGGCAGGAAGGGACATCTGTAATACTTTCAACAATAAAAGTAAATCTTACCTAATAATAGAGAAACATGTAAATTGACCGTACCTCCGCTAAGCCCACAGCCAATCAGAGTGAGTATGCAAATTACCCAACAAAGATGGCGGTTGATTTGCATACATACCCAGGTCACTCCCAGCTGGCCATCAGAGGGGGCTGTCCCTTCCCAAGCTTAAAGCCTCTGCTGAGAGGGGCCCAAGCCTGCAATCATAGGGGCAGGGGATGCCCACTTCCCAAGCCAAAAGCCTGGGGCCGAAGCTTTAGGCTTGGGATGAGCCTGGGACCAAACACAGATCATCCGAAGTCAGTGCTGGGTCAGCCAGCTGCAGCCTGGTGATGCAGCACTGACTGCCCAGGTAGCTGAGACCCAGAAAGTGAGTTCAGGGTCTGATCTGCAGCCTCCGTGGAAGCTGTTGATCAGTTTATTACCTCTCTTTTTCTCTCTTTCTTTCTTTCTAATCTTCACCAGCAGCCAGGCTTTTCTTCTTCTCTCTGCCTCTAAAGGGACTGCTGTTAAGCCCTGCCTCTTTGATCAGGCCCAGAGATAGGCCTGGAGATGCTGACTGACATAGGAACCAACCAATCAGAACCAAAGGTGGGTGCTGTGTGGGGAACCTATGGCTGTCTAGGAGGCGGATCTTCTGATGCTAACTGGCATAGGAACTGACCAATGAGAACCAAATCTGGGTATTGTGGGGAGCCAATGGATGCCTAAAAAGCAGAGCTTTTGATGCTGCGGGCATAGGAACCTAATAATGAGAATCAAATCTGGAAGCTGTAGGGAGTCAATGGCTACCTAGGAGATGAAGCTTTTGACGTTGGCATAGGAACCAACCAATCAGAACCAAATTGGCCAGCAGAGGAGGGCAGCTGGGGACAACATTGGGCCTGCAGGAGAGGGCAGTTAGGGGTGATCAGTTTGGCAGGCAAGTAAGCAGTTAGGAGTTAGTGGTCCCAGATTGTGAGAGGGATATCCGACTGCCGGTTTAGGCCCTATCCTCTGGATTGGGCCTAAAATGGCAGTTGGACATCCTACAAGGGGTCCCCAATTGGAGAGAGTGCAGGCTGAGTTGAGGGAGCTCCCCTCCATGCACGGATTTCGTGTGCCAGGTCTCTAGTTTATTTTTAAAAAAAAAAGGCCTCTGCTATGTCAAGAACTGATATGTTTTTAGGATCAACATCTTATAGGACAATATTTTACATTTTACCAGAAGCTTGATGGAGATAGCCTTTCCGATGATTACAGAAAATTATTAAATGTGAGGACAAAAGAGTTCACACCCTTTATAATCCGGAGTTCTTAATCTCAAGTGTCATTATTTATCTGTACTTCCAAAATCTCTGGAAAAGTTCAAGTCCACAAATCTCTATAACCGGGCGATATTTCAGAACCAAATTTCCAGGTTTGAGTTAGGGAAATAAATTCTACTCCTGTGATGAATTAGATAATAATAAAAACAGAGAACAATTTTTTCATTACATCTATTAAGAGACCCTCTGAAAGCAGACATATTTGAATAATTTTCCAAAACCCAAATGTTTTTCAAATCCCAACATATTTATATGTGTCGTCAATTGAATTAGTGGATTCCATTTCATTTGCTTTTCTTATATCTGGATATTTGGATTAAAATATATTTACTTTTTGTGAGACTAGCTGCATATGATGTGAAATATCACAAAACAGCAAGTGATTCTGCCAAGTTTTGTTGCTCTCTCTCCAATCCTCTATAATCTAGGCCACACAGTTCAATGAGTAGAGGAAAATTTTAGGACTTGAAATTGTAAGTTAAAATTGGATAGGTTAAAAAAATCCTTCTCAGATTTTTCTGCCAACCTCGAGGGAAATGTACTAAGCATCACATTAAAATGTAGGTGTATTCAGATACTTCCTGAATGTTTATATTTATCTTCCTTTAGACTTAAGGCAAGAACACAGTCCACCTCCACTTCCTAGTCTCTTAGCATACTTCATAAAGGAGTTGACTGCACAATCATCATTTGTAGCAATTCTAATTCTGTGGGATGCTCAAATAAGATTAGCAGCAGTTGAAACGCTGAGAAGCACACAACATCCTCAGACACCGTTAAGAAAAGTCAAGGCATCAGAGATGTAAGAGTGCAGTTCTCTCCCCAACTAGCTCATTATAACAGGCAGATTAACATTTAGAACATAGTGAAGAACAGACTTGAAGATGGCAGACTCTCTTTTGTCAGGGAATAGATCTGTAACCTTTTTGGAACTGAAGAACTTCAAGAGTAAAAACATAAGCAGCCCTGAAGCATAAGATTCACAAATATTCTAATGCACCCGGCAATTAACAACTGCAGTGTCCTCTGTAGAAGGAACACGTCATTATTTCCATCCAGGCCCCTCTGCTTGCAGGCCACACCACTGTGAAGTTTTGCCACTAGGATCAACATACCATCAAGATGTATTAGGCCGAGACCGGTTTGGCTCAGGGGATAGAGCATCGGCCTGCAGACTGAAAGGTCCCAGGTTCGATTCCGGTCGGGGGCATGTACCTTGCTTGCGGGCACATCTCCACAGTGGGGTGTGCAGGAGGTGGCTGATCGATGTCTCTCTCTCATCGATGTTTCTGACTTTCTATCTCTCTCCCTTCCTCTCTGTAAAAAAATCAATAAAATATATTTTTTTTAAAAGATGTATTAGATAAATCTAAATATTTTAACATGGGTAAATGCCAGTTCAAACAGTGATATCTTTGAAAATACAAATTAATATAACTTTCTTCAATGAGGAAAAAAATAGCCACTTTATTTGAATCTGTTATATATGTTGATACCCTTTGTACCTTCCCCAGGTATTATTTATCTGCCACGTTGCCTTTATCTCAAGGCTTCTGGGATATGCAAATAAAATTGCAGTTAAAACTACTTGCAAGGGCCCAGCCTGTGTGGCTCACTGGCTGAGCATCAACCTTTGTTGCAAAAGAGTGAAACTGGGCCTCTACATTACACCATACACAAAAGTAAACTGAAGGTGCATGAGAGGCTTGAATATAATACCTAAAGCCATAAAGTTCCTAGAAGAAAATATGGTGGGTAAGCTCCTTACCATCGGTCTTGGCAATGAAATTTTGGTTTTGCCGCCAAAACTAAAGGCAACAGAAACAAAAATGAGCAGAACTCCATTAAAATAAAAAAGCTTCTGAAGAGCAAAGGAACCATCAATAAAATAAAAAAGACAACCTACAAAATGAGAGATTGTATTTTCAAATTATATATCTGATAATGAGTTAATACCCAAAATACACAAAAATTCGTATACTTCAATAGCCAAAAAATGAGCAGAGAAAAGGAAAAGACATTTTTCCAAAGAATTGGCCAACAGGTACGTGAAAAGGTGGTCAGCATCACTAATCACCAGGAAAATACAAATAAAAACTACAAGGAGATACCACCTCAGACCTTTTAGAAAAACTATCAAGAAGACAAGCGATAACAAATGATGGAGAGGGTGTGGAGAAAAGGGAACCCTTGTGTACCGTTGTTGGGAAAGTAAAATGATGTAGCTACTGTGAAAACAGCATGCAAGTTGCTCAAAAAATTAAAAGCAGAACTTCCATATGATGTAGCAACTCCAGTTTGGGGTATATATCCAAAGAAAATGAAATCGGGTATTGAAGAGATATCTGCATTTTGAGGTTCTTTGCAACATTATTCACAATAACCAAGATATAAAAATAATCTGAGTGCCCAACAATGGATTGATGAATAAAGAAATGTGCTATCCTGCTGAAACCGGTTTGGCTCAGTGGATGGAATGTCAGCCTGAGGACTAAAAGGTCCCAGGTTCGATTCCAGTCAAGGGCATGTATCCTGGTTGCGGGCACATCCCCAGTAGGAGGCATGCAGGAGGCAGCCAATCAATGATTCTCTCTCATTATTGATGTTTCTATCTTTTTCTCCCTCTCTCTTCCTCTCTGAAATCAACAAAAATGTATTTCTTTTAAAAAATGGTTGTTAGGGACTGGGATATGGAAAAAATAGTAAGACTTGGTAAAAAGACCATAAACTTTCAGCAATAAGGTGAATAAGGTCTGAAGATCTCGTGTAAAACATGACTACAGCTAATAAATTTTTTTTATAACTGAAATGCACCAAGAGAGTAGGACTTAAATGTTCTCACCTAAACAATAAGTAGATCATCAAGCACTTGCTATAAAACTGAACAAGTTATAAATGGATAAATGGAAAGCAAGTGGACACTTAGGTGGTGGTTTGAGAATTATTTTGTGCTCTGGGCATTTTTTCCTGAACTAAAAGAAAAACAAATCACAAAGCAGTAAAATGTTTGCATGTGAATTTACCCATTAATGAGATGTTGCTTTTCCTAACAGAATATATGCTCACAACTGCAAGTAATTTTATGTAGAAGTATTCATTGTAACCTGAAATAACACTTTGTAATAAATAATATCAAATATTGCTATTTCTCAAGTAGTTACATTTTTTTTAAATGACAACTGAATTTCTTAGCTTTTATGAACTTACACTTTTTTATCGAGTTCCCAATATTTTACTAGCCTACTTACCCAGAATGCTACTAAATTAACACAATATCTATAATAATAAAAGTGTAATATGCTAATGAGACCGGAAGTCCTTCCTGATGAAGCCAGGGCTGGAGGGAAGCCAGCAGCCAGAGGACGAAAGCCCGGGGCTAAGGACCGGGCAGCCCAGGAAAGGAAGGTCTACTCTTGCGTGAATTTTCATGCATCGGGCCTCTAGTCTACTCATAAAAACTTAAGAGAAAACTCTTAAGAAAACTTATATGCCCCTAGGAGCACAAAATAGGATACGAGTTTCATACCATTTTACAGAAAGCAAAAGATTATAATGTTCCCCTACAGGACAACAGGTATCTTTGCATCAACCTGAAGGGAAAAAACACTTCTATTTAGGAAGCAGAAATAATAATAGGACTGGCATTAGACTTTGTGGAAAACACCTACGTTCGTGTTTTACAGATTGGCGTATTTCTGCTGTGAAAGGAAGTCTTACGTTGTTCAGTCTTGAATTCATTTTTGTTTTTACATAATGTACAACTCCCGTGGGCCTAGCAAAGCCTTACCCAATAGATACTCTCTGTTATCACATTTATTACAGCAATGATTACGATATGAAGACATATTTTGGTACTAAAAAATCCATAGTGTAGGCTCAGTAGCTAAAGTGGCAGAGCAGAATGACCCACCGAGGTACAGTTTTTGAGAAAATACTGCCAAAGAATGTGTAGCTAGGGAAAAAGAGATTGTTTCTGCATGTTAGTTGAACACAGATTATAGTACTTTGGGGGAATTTCTGGATAGTGTTTTGGAATTTGGGGTTTCGGTGACTGTGGCAAAAGCTTTTTCTGCGTCTTCTAGGAACAAAAGCCTAGTTTAAGGTGTAGTAAACGAGGCTGATAGGATTCATCTTTTGTTAGAACCTTAGTCTTTCTTACCCAGTCACTAGAGCCACTAACTCTTCTTCCATTTTTCCCTTGTCTACTCTTACTGCCTTTCCTAGTGCCCACTGAAAACTGCATTTAATCTCAATTCTTTCATTAGTTACAAGGATTCAGTAGACACAACCAAATATTATTGTTCTTATTTAGAGGTGATACCTGGAAGGTTTATAATGGTGGATAGGCAAAAAGCACACGTTTTGTCATCAATTAACACTAAATATTCATTAACATGCTGTGCAACTCTGGTCAAGTGACTTCACCATTCTGTTCATCAGAGCTATCCTTTCTAAAAATAAAAGTGGTCTTCTATAGTAGGAATAAAACAATGCTTCTTAAATTTAAATATATACCAGCCCCCTAGAGAGTCTAATAAAAATGTGATTTTTGAGCCTCACCTTCAAAGACTCAGTTCAATAGTCTGCAGCAGGCTAGTGAATCTGCATTTTTACCAAGTACCAGTAGGTAATTTTGATAAAAGTACCAAGGGATCACATTTTGAAAACATTACTGAGGTTCCTTATAATTCTTACAATTTAACGCACATACAAAAAACTTGATCTTTGCATGTAAAATATATTAATATTTAAAACCAGGGCATAATGCACAACTTTCATTTCTTTCTTCATTTCATTTCTATCCTCTCAATGAAACAGGAAATTTGGGGGATGAATAAGACAGGTTTTAGGAAATTTTAGAAATTAAAAGGACCATGGAGGAAGCATAGGGCTGCAGAGTAACAGAAGGTGTATTTCCATAGAGAAGGAAAGCTGAAAAGCTGCAACAGGCATATTTCCATAGAATGAGGGAGCTGGGAACAGGAAAAGGTCTATATTTACAAAATAAAGAGAAGGAAGACCTTCATCCAGAAGAAGAAAAAGAAAGCCCAAAGGGAATAGGAAAGCAATGGGGGGGGGGCTGAGGGGGGACCTCATCTCTCCCTTGAGAGGTTTGACTTTGAGCTCAGGAGTTACTATAGTAACCAGTCTAAGGGAATACTGACCAATCAGCGGGGATATCAATGCATCAAGATCAGCAGCCTTTATAAGACCTAAGGAAAAGGAATTCAGTGGGACCCTTTCCCCCGCCCCACATGGGAGTCTGTACTTGCTCTTTAACAAATTTCCGCCTTTGCTATACCATCTTCTATCCGTGAACTCACTCTTCCACTCCAGCAAAGAATCTAGGTTCTAGTCCAAAAATTCTGAATCATCAATAAGTCCAAAAAAATGATTTTTCTTCCAATAGACATTCTGTTTCCTCTTTTCCTCCTTCCTTTCTTCTCTAATTCTCTCACTCCAACTGAAGTTGCATACATTAAATGTTCATATGTTCAAATCCACCTGTTTTATCTTATCAATGGGTTCTTGAGACTCTACAAAGTTAAAATTCAAACTCTAAAACAATTAACTTTTTCTTGAAGCTTTCAAAAAAAAATCTTCCTAAGTCCTCCCACAAATTAAATGAAAATAAATTCAACTTTAATCTCAGTTTTTACTGGAAAACAAACATTAAAGAGTATTTTAATAACTAAAAGCACCATGTTTTAGACAAGAATACCATAAATTAGAGCCACTACACTTCCAATGGGCAATACGCATTCCCAGTTTCTCCAAGAAGAAAAGCTTAAACCAACTCTCAGACAGAGGTAACACTATTGAGAAATTAAAAGTCACTTTGGTTGAAGGATACTCCCTTTGAGGTAAAGTAAGAAGTTATTCCTACTTATGAATTCAAATACGTGAGCAGAATTATCAAAGAATAAGAAACCAGACATTGAAAAGCAGAGTAGAATATTTAGGGGAAAATAGAATGTCACACATAAATTTCTATTGTTTTCTTTACTAGACATCTCTTCTCCCAACTTTCAATTTTATACACTTGAAAAATATTTTGTTTATCTCTATAGAAAAAAATAAATTAAAAGATCTATATGTTCTTTACCTATCATCATTTATCAATGTTCTAAAAGGTTTTTAAAGCTTTTAATAAGAACAGAATTGTTCAATAAATAAAGAAGTCTGTAATTGTATTTGACAGTAACAATTTACATTTTACTAACTTGGCTGAACATTTGATTACCCATATACCAACATAAAATTGACATTTCTTTCAACAAATTTCAAAGCCTTAAAATAGGATATACAATAATAAGTGAGGAATAACCTGCTTTCCTGTAAAATGTCAGGAATTTTCAAAGGAAGAAATAAAGAAATATAATTAACAATGTGGGGAAATGTTTTTGGTTTGCATTTTGGCATATACAAGAAAGTCTTATTTTACTTGTTTTTCAATGATAAGTTATCTTATTACTATTTAAAGGGCAATATACTAATTAGACTGGGAGACCTTCCGGACAAAGCCATGTTGGCAGGCCCTAGGCAGAGGCAGTTGAGGGTGATCAGGCCAGCAAGGGAGGCAGTTAGAGGCAGAATATACTTTTCTTCTCAAGTGCACATGGGTCATTTTTAAAGATAGACCACATATTAGGACACAGGAAAAGTTTCTTCAAATGCAAAAGGATAGAAATCATATCAAGCATCTTTTCAGATCACACTGGCATAAAACTAGAAATCAACTACAATAAAAATTAAAAAATCAAACACCTGGAGCTTAAATAGCATGCTATTAAATAATGCCTAAGTTACTGACAAGATAAAAGAGGAAATAAAAAGCATCATGGCAACAAACGACAATGAAATCACAACAATACAAAATCTATGGGACACAGTGAAAGCAGTCTTGAGAGGGAAGTTCATAGCTCTACAGGCATACCTCAAAAAAAAACAAGAAGCAATGATAATAAATTATCTAACCCTACAACTCAAGAGAGTTAAAAAGAGAGCAACAAGAAAAGCCCAGCATAAACAGAAGAAAGAAAATAATAAAGATCAGAGGTGAGATAAAAGACATAGGGACCAAAAAAAAAAACAATACAAAAGATCAATGAAACCAAGGGCTGGTTCTTTGAAAGGATAAACAAGATTGCTTCTTGGTGAGCCTGGCTAGAGGTTCATCAGAGAGAGAGGACCACCCAAATAAACAAAATCAGAAATGAAAGAGATGAAGTAACAACCAATCCCACAGAAATATAAACAATTATTAAAAACTCTATTCCATCAAAATGGACATATTCTTAGAAAAACACAAACTTTCAAAACTCAAGAAGAATCAAAAACCTGAGTAGGCTGATAACTACTGAAGAAATTGAAACAGTGATCAAAAATCTTCTAGGAAACAAAAGCCCTGGTCTGGACAGCTTTACAGGGGCATTCAAAGAAACAAAACCTATCCTCCTAAGACTATTCCAGAAAATTCAATAGGAAGACATACTTCCAAGCCTTCTATGAAGCCAGCATTACCTTAAGCACAAAAAAAGAGAGAACTATAAGCCAATATTCTTGATGAACATAGATGCTAAAATCCCCAACAAAATTCTAGCAAATTGGATCCAGCAATACATTAGAAAGTTCATAATCCATGACCAAGTGGGATTTATTCTGGGAATCAAAGATGGTACAAATCAATAAATGTGAAACATCATATAAACAAAGTGAGAGACAATAATCACATAGTCATATCAATTGATGCAGAAAAAGCTTTGACAAAATCCAATACCTTTCCTTGATAAAATAAAACTCTCAGCAAAGAGGGAATAGAGGGATCACACCTCATCATAATAAAAGCCCTATATGACACACCTACAGCCAACATCATACTCAGTGGGCAAAACTAAACTCATTTCCCATAAGAACAGGAACAACACAGGGATGCCCACTTTCACCATTCCTGTTCAATATAGTACTGGAAGAGCTGGCCATAGCAATCACACAAGAAGAAGAAATAAAAAGCATCCAAATTGGAAAAGAAGAAGTAAAACTGTCCTTGTTTGCAGATGACATGATACTATACCTAGAAAATCCCAAAGACTCCATCAAAAAACTGCTGGGTCTAATCAATGAATTTGGTAAAGTAGCAGGATACAAAATTAACACCCAGAAATCTATGGCCTTTTTATACACCAATAATGAACTCACAGAAAGAGAATGAAAAAAATAATCCCATTTATCATTGCACCAAAAAAAGTAAGATATCTAGAAATAAACTTAACTAAGGACATAAAAGACCTGTACTCAGAAAACTACAGGACATTGAAAACAGAGATAGAGGAAGATATAAACAAATGGAAGAACATACCATGTTCATAGATTGGTAATCAACATCATTAAAATTTCCATATACCCAAAGCAATCTACAGATTCAATGCAATCCCTATTAAAATACCAATAAGATGTTTCAAAAATCTAAAACAAGCTCAACAAAAATTCATCTAGAATAAAAAAAGACCCCAAATAGCCACAGCTATCCTGAGAAAGAAGAACAAAGTTGGAGGAATCACTATACCAGATATCAAGCTATATTACCAAGCTACAGTTCTCAAAACCATCTGGTACTGGCACAAGAACAGACATATAGACCAATGGAACAGAACAAAAAAACCAGAAATGGATCCAAGCCATTACACTCAATTAATATTTTATAAAGGAGGAAAGAGCATACAATGGACTCAAGACAGTCTCTTCAATAAATGGTGCTGAGAAATTTGGTCAGATATGTGCAAAAAAAAAAAACTAGATCACCAACTTACACCATACACAAAACAAATTCAAAATGACTAAAGGACTTGAATGTAAGACAGGAAACCATAAAAATCCTACTAGACTCTATAGGCAGCAAAATAGCAGACATATGTCATAGCAATATCTTTACTGACACAGCTCCTAGAGCAAGGGAGACTAAGGAAAAAATAAAAAATGGGACTACATCAAAATAAAAAGCTTCTGCACAGCAAAAGAAACCATCAACAAAACAACAAGAAAGCCTGCTGCATAGGAGAACACATTTGCCAGTGTTATTTCCAATAACGTTTTAATCTCAAAAATTTACAGAGAAAACATACAACTTAACAAAAGGAAGATAAATGATCCAATCAAAAAATGGGCAAAGGACCTAAATAAGACACTTATCGAAAGAGGCCCAGAGACACATGAAAACATGCTCAAAGTCACTAATCATCCAAGAAATGCAAATCAAAACAATGAGATACTATCTCACACCTGTCAGAATGACTGTCATCAACAAATCAACAAATGACAAGTGCTGGCAAGGATGCGGAGAAAAAGGAACCCTAGTGCACTGCTGGTGGGAATGCAGACTGGTGCAGCCACTGTGGAGAACAGTATGGAGTTTCCTCAAAAATTTGAGACTGGAACTCCCATTTGACCCAGTAATCCCACTTGTAGGACTATATCCCAAGAAACCAAAAACACCAATCAGAAAGGATTTATGCACCCCTATGTTCATAGCAGCACAATTTTCAATAGCTAAGATTTGGAAACAGCTAAGTGCCCATCAGCAGATGAGTGGATTAAAAAACTGGTACATCAAACAATGGAATACTATGCCACTATAAAAAAGAAGGAACTTTTACCATTTGCAACAGCATGGACAGAACTGGAGAGTATTATGCTAAGTGAAATAAACTAGTTGGAGAAAGATAAATATTACATGATCTCACTCATATGTGGGATATAGTTATCAACATAAACTGATGAATAGATACAGAGACAAATGGTAGGGGAATGGGGGTTATAGAGCAACCAAAGGACTTCTATGCCTGCATATAAGCATACCCAATGGACACACACTGAGGTGGGGGGGGCTTGCTGGAGGTGGGGGGGTCAATTGGGGGAAAAGGAAACATATATAAAACTTTAGACAATAAAAAAATAAATAAAATATATAAATGACTAAGCCCCAACATGAATCCCCTGTTTAGACAGATACTAAAAAGGAGAATTTGTTTTTTTTCTACAAATGTAAAGGAAAATAAATATTGAGCCTGACCATAATAGGAAACCCTTATTTTATCTGGTATGTACCTCATGGCTCCAAAAGGGCAAGGTATTGAGAAAGATACACTTTCCTTCCCTCATTTGACCTAACCTTCCTCGTGAGTGGCCATTCCCATGGTGACAGCTTGTGGCAAACTCTGACAGTAGCATCACCAATTAAAGTGCCTCTTCCTCCAGACAGCCAGCTCCCACTTTATCCCCGGTGTGCAATTTGGCCTCTTTCTGTCATAACTCTCTTCTGGATGGCAGTGTGAGGAAACAGACACCACTGCTTGACTTCTCTCACGCCACGGAAATTTCAACCCACTGAATCCTCATCCACGTGGCACTATTACTTTTCCCTAAAGTGCCCTCGAGCTCAAAAGGCACAGCCCCCATAAGCCACATAACCAAGGAGAGAGTAGATTGCAAATGTACAGATGGAAAACTTAATGATGTTAAAAGAACAAAATAGCGGGTTAACAATGTTACTCCAGTACGTAAGCTAGATTCAGACCGAAAACAAATGATTAAGAGAGGAAAATCTTCTCTTTCTTAGCAATTACCAGATACTAGGTATTAGGTTCAGTTGTTTAAAGAAGGTATCTCAGATATTCGGTAATAAAAATCTCCACTTTTAAAAGGGAATCTTGGAGAAGTAACATTACACACACACACAACACACACAACACATACACACACACCAAAAAAAAACCCACTATTATTTAGAAATATCAGAAACATGGATACCTAAAGAATGAATAGATTCTGAGTAGCCAGAAAACCAATGTCCACTAATAGACATTATTTTTTTATTTTAGGTAGGTCGGTATTTCTATTAAAACCACCTTTTTTCTAAATATAGTTTTATTGATTTCAGAGAGGAAAAGAGAGGGGGGGAGAGATAGAAACATAATGATGAGAGAGAATCATTGATAGGTTGCTTCCTGCACACCCCACTCTGGGAATCGAGCCCACAACCCAGGTATGTGCCCTGATGAGGAATCAAACTGTGACCTCCTGGTTCATAGGTCAACACTCAATCACTTGATGGGGGGATTTCATGATTTTAACACTAGTGAAAATCTCACTCAAAAACTTTTGAATTTTCTACATCATGATACAAACAAAAGTACATTGTGGAGTGGAACTGCTAATGAGAATGCTCTAAGTTATTCTAAAATTAAATAGCAGCATTATTCCTGCATTTTACTGGCTGTTATTTTGGCAAATTAGAAGAAAATTAGTCATTGAAGGAGATTTCTTTACTGGGCCACACTAGAAAGAATGAAACTCGATATTAATTATAATCCTTTAATTCCAAATCAGCAAGATCTGCCAGGTGGGTACATTATTATCCCATTTTATCTTTGCACATTATTTCTAACACTTTTATTTAATTAAAATTTTGCCATCTCCAAACAAACTTGGAAAGAGTTTTTAAAAACAAGGCATCCATGTTTTGCATTCTAACAAAGGACATGCTTGAATAGTTTCGCACATGCCTTCCTAGAGAATATGCAGGTGTTTATAGGCATTGTAGTGGATCAAAATGAAATTGATATTTCATTAAAATCACCTTGAACAGACAAGAGAGTTGCCCTCGGCCATTAGGTCTGAAGATGGACTACTAGCTCACTACATTTCCTTTCAAAGGAATGGCTTTAAGAACGCAAATTATTTTAACCTTAATGCTCACCCATAACAAGAAACAAAAAATATTGTCCTAATAAAAAGATTCAGTTGAAGAATTGCTGCCCTTCAGCAACGCAGAGAATGTTAGCATCAGGTTTTGCAAAGCAATACCTATTGGATATGAATAGAGGATCCACTACTAAAGTGCTTTTATAAACGGTGTTAGTAGATCTTAAGACTCATGCATATTTGTGCTTTTAATTAATCAGTTATTAGTTTTAATAACAAAGGGTCACAAAGATTGTTGCCAGCCAAGAAGGAAATAAACATTTAACATTAGAGAACTCTCTTGAACAATGCATTGTTTAAATAACCAGAGTTGTTTCAATTAGCATTTTCCAATGAATGTTTATTTATATTAGACATTGAACCACCTTTCTGCAAAGTTCAGAGAAATAGTAGACACCTGAAATAACAGAAATAGTAAAACACGATAGCTCACTTGCTGATAATCATAGTTTACTCCAAAATTATGGGTCAAATTGTAATGTAGACTTCCATTATCACACTTAAAAACTACGTTACGTTATTTTCCCATGCACCATCCCCTCAAGGAGCCTCTACAGTCACTGAATATATTATACCAATGAACACAGAAGGACCCCAGATTCCAGTTTAAAGCAGATGAGCAACTACTATATTTTAATGAATAAGTATCGAGTCCACACAATTCCAAGACTGAATACTGCCAGCGTTGTCCAGCAGACCCTGAGCAACAGATGAACAGATTACTCTTACAGATTACTTCTTTTTCCGTGAAAAAGAAGGCAAAGGGATTCTTTTACATCAGTAGTAAAAGCAGTCCTGTTCACCTGGCCCATTGGATTTTATTGTAACAACAGTTTGAACTCAAATTAACCTGTAGATATAATCAGCAGGGCAAGTATCCTTGTAAAAGAATATGCTTCTACAAGGTCATGTCTGTAAAGACTACACATAGAGATTCTGACAAAATACCCCAGGGGATCAGCCTTATTTGGAAAAGTCAAGGAAGGGGCCATGGGTTTGGGCCTAAACCAGCAACAGTCGCACATCCCTCTCAAAATCCAAGACCACTGGCTCCTAACCACTACCTGCCTGCCTGATCACCCCTAACTGCCTCTGCCTGTCTGTTTGATCACCCCTAACCCCTCTGCCTGCCAATTTCATTTCCCCTAACCACCTTTGCCCCTAACCACTCTGCCTGCCAGCCTGATCACCCGTAACTGTTTTTGGGTGCCTACCTGCCTCCCTGATCACCCCTAACTCCTTCTGGCTTCTGCCTGCCTGATCGCCCCTAACCCCTCTGCCTGTTGGCCTGATCATGCCTAACTGCCCTCCCCTGCTGGCCTGATTGCCCCTAACTGCTCCCCTGCTGGCCTAATTGACCCTAACTGCCTCTGCCTTGGCCCTCACCATGATAGCTTTGTCTGGAAGGAGGACCAGATAACTAGATGTACAGTAAACCCTGTCTAATTAGCATAATTATCTTTTTATTAGTATACTTATTGATAATAATGCAAGAAAAATCAACATAATCATCTACTCTTATAAAGATTTATCCTATCTAATAAAAGAGTAATATGCAAATGAACCATCACTTTGCTATGCCCACCAGCCAATCAGAAATGAATATGCAAATTAACCCCAACCAAGGTTGCTGTGGCCACAGAGCAAGCAGGAGGGAGGCTTGAATTTCCCCAGAGATGGAGGAAGCCAAGCTTTCCATACATCCTGGCTGGCCCAGGCCTCCACTCAAGGCTACAAAGTTTCAATTATAGAAGATAAATAAACTCCAACAAAAATGGCAGCAGCCCCAGAGCTGAAGAGAGCAGGAGGCTAGGGTTGCCCTGGTGATGAAGAAAGCCAACCTTCTGCAGCCCTGGCGTGTCTTGGCCTCTGCTTAAGGCTACAAAGTTTCAATTATAGAAGATAAATAAATCCCAACAGAAATGGCTGCCACCACAGAGCAAGCAGGAGGCATGGCTCCACTCCAGGCTACAAAATTTCAATTGTAAAAGATAAATAAATCTCAGATACCAGCACCTCCACTTGGGTCACCAGGGGTTGTGGTCGGCCTGCAAACCACCACAGGCCCCTTTCCCAGGCTGCTCCATACCCCAAGGGAACCTTCACCCTGATCTGGGACACCCTTCAGGGCAAACCAGCTGGCCTCCACCCATGCACCAGACCTCTATCCTATCTAATAAAAGAGTAATATGCAAGTTGACCATCACTCCAACACATTCCCCATGTAGTCAAAGATCCTGGCCCCATGTGGACACAAGATGGTCACCATAAGATGGCCAGCAGGGGTGGGCAGTTGGGAGGGACCAGGCCTGCAAGGAAGGGCAGTTGGGGGTGATCAAGTCTGCAGTGGAAGGCAGTTAGGGGTGACCAGGCCTGTAGGGGTGGGCAGTTAGGGGCAAACAGGCTGGCAGGGAAGCAGTTAGGCATCAATCATGCTGGCAGGGGAGTGTTTAGGGAATGATCAGGCTGGCAGGCAGAAGCAGTTAGTGGCAATCAGGAAGGCAGGCAGGTGAGCAGTTGGGAGCCAAAAGTCCTGGATTGTGAAAGGGATGTCCGACTGCCCGTACAGGCTGGTGGGATCGGGCCTAAACGGGCAGTAGAACATCCCTCGAGGGGTCCCAGATTGGAGAGGGCGCAGGCTGGGCTGAAGGACAAAACACTACAGGCCCTTACCCAGGCTGCCCCATGCACAAGTTTAACAGCTAATAATCTTCTTAGTATTAACATCCTTATAAAAATCTAGAGTGATTCAGAAGTTAAATTATAGACTAAACAATCTCAAATAAAAACCAGAACTAGAAAGTGGTAAAAGAAGTGAAAACATTTCACTCGGAATTACTGCCACAGGGCAAAAGATTCAGTATTGCTGAGACCAGTTTGGCTCAATGGATAGAGCATCGGCTTGTGGACTGAAAGGTCCCAGGTTCGATTCCTGCTGGGGGCATGTACCTTGCTTGCAGGCACATCTCCACTGTGGGGCGTGCAGGAGGCAGCTGATCAATGTCTCTCTCTCAATGATGTTTCTGACTTTCTATCTCTCTCCCTTCCTCTCTGTAAAAAATCAATAAAATATATTTTTTTTAAAAAGACACTCAGTATCAAACCAGGCTCGATTCTGAATACATCATGGGCAAGTGGGAATTTACGTGGAGGGGCAGGATGGGGAACAGTGGATAGAAAAATACTCAGAGGACACATCAGGGGTAAAGGGATTCTGGCTAAACCGACCCAACAGCATTCTCTGCTGAAGGCAGGCAAGATGATAAGACATCACCTGGGGGATGATGAATGGTGATGAACCTGATCAGATGCAGAGCGTGATCAGATATTAAGAATGAAACACTCTTGCTAAATTGATTTGACAGGTTTTTTGCTAAAACTGGAATTTACAAGGAAGTGCACTGTTGAGCTCAGAGAATATTCGGGGGCCAGACTAAAGATTTGTCAAGCAAAGAGTCTACCACCAAAATATAGATGACTTTAGAATATACCCTGTAGTAATATCCAATCACCAGGAGATAATTTTCATACTGAACATCTACTGGCAAAAATTTCCAGGTGTGAACATATTTATCAGTTGGGTTTAAAAGAAGAAACTATTTTTTCATAATTATAAGCCCGTGAAAGGTCTTTAAAGTCTAAACTATATATAGCCCTAGCCAGTTTTGCTCAGAGGATAGAGTGTCAGCCCACAGAGTTAAGGGTCCCAGGTTTGATTCAGTCCACAGTTGCAGGCTCAACTCAGTCCACAGTTGCATACCTCAGTTGCAGGTCCAGGTGTGTGCAGGAGGCAACCAATCAATGTGTTTCTCTCACATTGATGTTTCTCTCTCTCTGTCTCTCCCCCTTCTTTTCACTTTCCCTAAAAATCAAAGGAAAAATCACCTCAGGTGAGGATTAACAACAATAACAAAATAACTACAAACAAAGAGACTGATAGATTTTAAAACATAAAAATGTCAGAAACTGAATTAGTAAAATGCCATTATTAACATTTACTAAAGACATACTGGCCTCAACTGGAGAGCATTATGCTAAGCGAAATAAGCCATTCAGAGAAAGATACATATCATATGATCTCACTCATTTGTGGAATATAATGAATAACATAAACTGATGAACAAAAATAGAACCAGAGTCACAGAAGCATCGAACCGGCTGTCCAACCTGTGAGGTAAGGTGGGGAGGTGAGGGATTAAGAGATCAACCAAAGGACTTGTATGCATGCACATGAGCATAACCAATGGACACAGACAGTAGGTGCATGAGGGCATGTGCTGGGGGTGAGGTGGTTGGAGAGAGATCAGTGGAGAAAAAGGAGACTTATGCAATACTTTAAACAATAAAGAACTAAAAAAAAACCAAAAAACAAAAAACAGACACTCCTGGCCTCTCAGCACAAGTCCCTGAACCAAAGGAGCAAGGAATTTGCTGTTCACACTCTGTGGAACTCAAGACTCCACATTTCTCTCTCTCTCCCCCTCACCCCTTTCTTTCTCTTTTCTCTTCCTCTCTCCCTTCAGATATTAAATATCACCTTCTCAGTGGGGTCTTGCCTGACCACTCTAAATATCATAAATAAAGAGCACAGCCCTCACAGAAAGAGATCTTATTCTTCTTCTTACCCTACTTTATCTTTGCCCAGAGCATCAATCACCATCAGACAAACTTTGTATTTACTGATTTATTTGTTTTCTGTCTCCATTCCCATTCCAAATAAAAGTATAATTCATGATGGTAAGGCTTTCATTTTGTCACTCCCAAAGCCCCAGTAACTAGAATGGTGTCTGCTCCGAAGTATGTGCTAGGTCAGTGGTTCTCAACCTTCCTAATGCCAAGACCCTTTAATACAGTTCCTCGTGTTGTGGTGACCCCCAACCATAAAATTATTTTCTTTGCTACTTCCTAACAGTAATTTTGCTACTGTTGTGAATCGTAATGTAAATATCTGTGTTTTCTGATGGTCTTAGACGACTCCTATGATGGGGTTGAAGGACCCCCAAAGGGGTCGCGACCCACAGGTTGAGAACCGCTGTGCTAGGTAGATTTTCATTAAACGAATAAAGAAAGCAGGAGGTGGGGGGAGGAAGATTATTAAAATATGTCTAAGTGCTGTCAAATTACCTTCGCAAACCGTTGCAGCCATTAGCACTATTTGGAAATATGTAAAAATGATTATAACTGCTTCCCAAACACTTTCACCAACATTAGATGCTATCCATCTATATAGTCAGTTGGTTACTGGGTGATATCTAAAGGATAGTTGAAGCTTTTATCAAGTGAATAGTCAACTTTTAAGTTATGAGCAAAAATATATATTTAATTTATGCTGATATATTCCTTTGTGACACACTATAGAGAATAAAACAGAAACAACACAGATAATGATTCAGAGTTTATATTTTTAATAGTTCATACTCATATCTTTTAGCTCTAATAAAATGCAAATAAAAAAACCTGTTTAAGGCCAAAAGCCCTCCATTTCAAGAAAGCACCTTTTAGCCAGCACTATCCTTCTATGGGAGAAACCCTTTCCCTGGCAGTTCTGAAGGAAAGCTTGGGTAAAATGAGAGGATCACTCACTGTAACTGCCCTCCTGGACGCCTTTAAGAATATGCCTCCATGACGGATAAAAGGAATTCAGAGACTAAGAGGTACTCAGCTATGATTTAGAGGCGCCTTTGGCACAGGTTCCCATAAAATATAAATGTGCAAGGAAAAGATGGTGGTGACAGAGATGAAGACATTCTTCCTGTGGCATGGAAGAGCCAAGGACCAGTGATTCTAGGAACGCACACAGGCTGGTGAACAGCCCTGGAGAATGACATTTTAAGGAACATCAAGCAATTGGGTTAGAATTCAAAACTGGACAGTCTGTATGCCGAAGTATCATAAAGCACAGATTATCTTAATTTTTTTTCAGTGGTTATAGATCATTTCCATTCCTAATGTAGAAATCAGAAAGATAGGTCACTCTTTGAATAGTTCTGAGTTAATAAAAATAATAGCATAAACCAAAATGAACACAACATTCTGACATATTTTTTTCTCTTTAAGTTATTCTTTTCTCTCACGTTCAGTGGAATTTTAAAAAGTAAAATAGATACCTTCCCAAATTGCAAACTATAGATTTCCTATAAAAACCCAAGATATTCAAGCCTACTCCTAAAATTAGTAAAATTTATTATTTTTGAGACAGAACTTAAGTTGGAGGTAAAGCCAATAAAAAGATAAAATACTGCCAGATTTACAGAAGAGTTGGATCGTTTCAATGATGTGGCCAACAGATGGAAAATGCAGAGCAATGGAAGATAATGCCAAAATAATTACTTTCGTAAGCCAGGAGCCAAGCTAGGGACGTGTTCTCTGAGAAATAACATTCTGCTCACTGCACAAGAAAAAGACATGTACGCACAAGTATTAGAAGAAGGAGAATCAAATCTATAGAAACAGAGACCACTCAAGTTAAAAAATATTCTAGTGGAGGAAAACAAAAAATGAATATTTCAGATATAGCAATTAAGAATAAAATTATATTAAAGTAATTCAATAGCAATGGTGTCTGCCTTTTAAAAGCAGTGTGTGGGTTTGGGGTTTGAAAAGAGATAAATCAAAGAACTTACATACTTATATGCATAGCCCATGAATACAGGCAATAGGATAGTGAAAACCTAGCGGGGTGGGTAAGGGCTGGGAGGATGGGAGGAAAATAGTGGAAAATGAGAAATATCTGTAATACCACCAACAATAAAAAGTATATTTTCATACTTAATGAATTTTAAAATAAGAAAAATACCATCCTATAAATATGTACCATCAAATATTAAATACCTTAAAAACTTATACATGGAAAAGATGAATTTATTCTCAATATATAGGGTATCGCCAAAAAATGTATACACACACTTGGAATAATTATAAAGGCAGTGCATTTAAACGCATTCCATTTTCCAAATTAAGCTATTAGCTATTTTTTGTGACATGATGTATATAAATAGTATAAGAAGAGAGCAACTTTTTATCAAATTCTGAGATAGAACTTCTGAAAAAAATGATTCAGGCAAAGAACTGCAGGACAAACTAATCCCAACTTTCTAAAGTGGATGGAATTGGTATTATTAAAGGATCAGATTGTCTCCCTGAATGAGTCTCTCTCGATTCCTATGAAGCCTCTTTCTTATTTTTCTTAGCAAAACATTCCAGAAGATGGGCCTGAAATGAACTAGCAAGGACTAAATTGACTGTGGTCAATTTCACAGCAATTGAACAAAAGAGGATCATGGTATCCGAGAGCCGGCAAAATCACCCGGGTCAACCTTCATTTCTTCCGTGAGGAAAATGAGATCCAGAGAAATGAGGGTTCTTGTCCTTTAAAATAGGTGTAGCTGGTGACTCATTTGATTCTGAAGCCCACTTTCTTCTCACTCCCGTGTATCCCACCAGAGATGTGCTTCTTATAGCCATGCCTTCCCCAGCACACACTCTCTCCCTGTCTGCCTCTCTCATGATAGAGAAATGTCTTTCTATCACAGTTCAATTTCTCACTGAACATGGGTTAGAGACGTGGGTTAAAATAGTCCTCTAGCCCAGCTGGGTGTGGCTCAGCAGTGGACCATCAGCCCAGGAACTAAGAGGTTACAGGTTCAATTCCCAGTCAGGGCAAATGCCCAGGTTGTGGGTTTGATCCCCAATAGGGGGCATGCAGGAGGCAGCTGATCAATGATTCCCTATTATTGATGTTTCTCTCTCTCTCTTTCCCTTTCTTTTTGTAATAAATAAAAACATTTTTAAAATAGTCCTCTACACAGTACTCCATACGTCCCCTACCTAGGATAAAAACTGACAGATAAGAGTAAGTTTCTATTCCATCCTTGAATGACAGAAAGTTGTATGTACTAGTATAAAGCAGCTATGCGTGACAAGTTAATATTGGAACTGGAGTGAAAGACCTCATACCAAAATAAACTCAGAAACTTCATTGATGTTTGCTTATTAAAATGGAACTATTAAAAAGTAACCAACAAAGAAAGTGATCCATTTCTTCTACTATATTAATTTAATTTGGATGAGAATATGCTACTTGAATTCATCGCTTCAAAGAGAGCTGGTTAAGAGGGTTAGGTTTTCTGCCTTATCAATCTTAAAGCTAAAATAGAAGAAAACACAAAAGCAGTTCAATCTAAATAAAAGTGTAGCTTTGAATTTCAAAATAATTAGGTATTGAGCAGACACTGCTATTTTTCCACCTCAGATTCTAATTAGCTCTCCTGGTCTGAAACCGATATGCATCCAATAAACTTGCAAATTTGGTAATTATCTTTAAAATTCTTTTTCTTTAAATAACTTGAGAGTTGTCCTCTGGTACTAAAAGCGTAAGCAACAGATATAGAGATGTTTAAAAACGAAAAATTTGCCTGACTAAAATATACTTAGAAATGTGAAAAATCCGTGTTTAAATAAGTTACCTCAAAATTGCATCAGTTGACTATGAATTTCAAACTTATTCAACTTTCAAGCCATCAAAGGCAGAAGGAAACTGTCATCAGTTGATGGCAAGCAAGAGTAAACTTCATATGATGGTAATGCTCTGCAAACCACAAAATCTGCATCTCAGAGCAGAAAGAATCTCCACAACCACAAAGCCAAATTCTGAATTTCACATTTGTGCAACATAGCCACAGAGTTTGTTATTCTCCGGAAGGGACCAGGGCAGTTGGAATTAGATCCTAAGGGCGCTGCCTGCTTGCTCAGAGCTTGCCACCCCCTTCCTTATCAACATGCAGCCTCCCACAGTGCCTTCTCTTCCACGCCAGGTGGGTGCCTTTGCTTATAAAATATGGAACCTGCAACCCACCCCCCCAGTCCTCATCTGTGTTTTCTAGGTTCCATTTCACCTGAAGCAAGTCAAGGCTGTTTACTTCAGCATCTTTATCTTCTCAAAGAGCACAAGACTTGACTTTTTGCTTTCTAGCTTGAGTCAATAGGTTTAAAACGTAATACAACCTTCATTCTTTTCCATCCACAACAGGGCAACAGTAAGGAAAATATATTTTTCAGACCGAGGGTGTGAGAAGCTATGAAAGTGAATTCTAATTAAGGTCTGAACATATTAAGTGGAGCTTCCAGAACGACTCAACACGGTTGGTTGGTGGTTAAGAGGCAGGCACTGGAGTCAGCCTTCTAGACTTCGTCTTTTTGTTTTATAAAGATGTTTTTATTGATTTCAGAGAAAAGAAGAGAGAGGGAGAAAAATGTTCTTATTGATTTCAGAGGAAAGAAGAGAGAGGAAGAAAGAGATGGAGACATCAGTGTACTACACATACACACAAAGAATAAACTCCCTGGGGTGGTTTTCCATGATTACTACCTCCATGCTTCCTTTTGAAATATCAAATAACATATTATTTCATTACTATTATTAGGGGGCAGTTGGCTTTTTAAAACTTCCGCCAGCCTGTCCCTTATGTAATCCAGGAGCTTCTGACACAAGTGCCTTAACATTTCTAAGTCTCGGGCTACCTCTTCTGTAATCCTTACAGAATTAAAGCAGACAATAAAAATTCTGGTGCACATTAACCGCAGACATTTGACAGCTTTCCCATCCCTTTCGAGGCTTCACTGTTTAGAGCAGAGACGGAGGCTCGGGAGCAATATTAATCAGGCTCCTTTGGCACCGTGACTCTGGGGACAGGTTAGGCTCTGCCATTGTGGCTGAGTTTGGAAGAAAGAAGACAGAGGCAGGTTACCCTCCACTGACAGTGAACCTGGAAGTCACAAAGTTGGACAGTGGCCCCTGGATATTTCCCCTGCGATATCCACCTTCATGCTACAAGTTCTCCGTGTTCTCCTATCAAAGCAACTTCCTGACTCTCTAAAAATCTGTAGCAAACAGAAAGTCAGTGACAGCTTTTTCTGACGTTTACTTTCCAAGGCCATCCAATAATTTTGCAAGCATTTAATGCCTATATTAAATTCCTTTCTTCTTAAAATTTCTAGAATGGTATCCGTTTGTTTGACTAATCTAATGAGTGAACACAAAAAGTTTTCATCACAGTGGTTAGCACATAGACACTCAATAAAAGCAACTTGTAATAGCAGTCAGTAGTAATGACAGCAGCAGCAGAGGCAGCTGTAGAGAGAGTAAACTTAATTCCCCACATGTTCTAACCAAACAAGGGTAGAGTGCTATGCAAATCAGGGGAAGTTGTGGATTATGGGAATCATAAGAGAAATACTGCTTGAGAGTATTTAGAAGTAGATGTAGTAATTCAATTCAGCTATCATGCTTTTCAGAACTGCAAATGGACTTGCAAGTATTGCATGTTATGTCCATGTGGTTTGGTGGAATAACCTCTAGAAAAGAAACGGGCAGATGTAGGTTCAAATCTCAGCCACTTTTTAACCATGTGCTTGCACCCGTCAGCTTTTCGTGCTTGTTTTCAAATCTGCAAAATGAAGTAGTCAAACCAAATACTTACAGAGGGCCTATTCAGCTGTTTAATGCTACGCTTTTAGAACTAAGTATATGAAGGCCTTCAAGGTCCTTTAAGACTCCTGCCTGAAGTCATTTTAATATTCCCCTGAAATCAAATGTATGTGATTAATTTTCCTGAGAAAGAAAGCATTTCCATATCAAAAGGCATTTTTCATTTTAACATAGCCTAGCTCCTGTCCCAATTACCACCAAATTTTTATTAATAAAGTGATGCAGTCTCATATGAACCAATTTAGCCAAGAGAAAAGAGACAGACCTGAAAAGTAGTCATTCATCTATTCATTTCAACTATATTTCAGAGAGCAATTATGCAATGGTCTTTTCAATCACCAGCGGGGGAGGGAGGGAGGTACAGAGAAACAGAAGATAAGACTATGAAAACATTTCGAAAAGTACAAAGCTCTAAATAAATATAAATATGGGCCACTTCAACCGCTTATCTGGAGAATTAACCAATCATTCCATTTCCTTATGTTGCTAAAAAATTTAAAATTCCTGAGGCAATCCAACAGTTAGTAATAAGAGACTGAGCTTTGAGTCTAAGCCCGCATGGGGTTGAATGCCACATTTCAGTAACTGCTTGCTGTTTGACCATTAGCAATATCACCTCCGTGTGCCTCAGTTTCTCATTAAATGAGACGAAGAATCTCACAGAATTTTTGTGTGGATTAACTAAAAGAATGTATGTATACTACACATGTAGAACACTTGTAGAAGTATGTAGTCTAGATTAATCGCTCAATGCCTATTTGTTTTGGGCAGAAACTGCCCCTCCAACCTTTTGTTTCACTTCATGAACTATCCTTAGCTAACTTCTTGGAGTCTTTGCAGAAGTTCATTATTCTAAGCCCAGCTCTGCAGGATTAAAGTGATCTCAATGTATAGCATCCTGGACATGTAAAGATATGCTAGAAGGAAGAGCCAGAACAAGTCAGAATGTAAATTCAACTCATTAAGTTGAAACTAAAGTTAAATTATGAAGAAAATATATCATTTTTAAGTAATGCTTTGGAATACTCCTGATACAATTTAATCTACTAATATCGTTTTATTTTCAAGAGACAGACCCATTCAGTCCTAATTTCATCATAAAATAGACTGTGAGCCAGAAAAAGACGAACATGGGTCCTGACAGCCCCACATGAAAGTCCATGATCATCAGTCACCAATGGCCAATGACAACCAATCGTGTGTATGTGAAGACACTTCCATAAAAACCCCTAAATGATGCAGGTCAGGCTGGAGAACACATCCTTATGCCAGGAGAGTAATGCCCCCAGTCTCCAGAACAGAAGTTCCTGTATTAAGGACCCTTCTGTACTCTCCCCTGTGTATCTCTTCATATAGCTGTTCCTTATTTATTTTTTATTATTACTTTTTTTATTGTCTCAAGTTTTATACAGTGGTACCTCGAGATACGAGTGCCCTAACATACGAGATTTTTGAGATACGAACCATCGAGCGAGCGATTTTTGCTTTGAAATACGAGCAACATTTGAGATAGGAGTAATAGCTCGGATCGGCCGGCTGCACACGACCCACCAGTTTACCACGCCTCAAGGTTACGGAATGAATTAAACTCGTATCTCGAGGTACCACTGTATATGTCTTTTTCCCCAATTGACCCCCTCCCCCATCCTTTTCCAGCCTGGGCAAGCCCAACCGCCTCAGTATCTGTGTCCATTGGTTATGCTAATAGGCATGCAAATAAGTCCTTTGGTTGCTCTCTAACTGCCCCCCTACCATTTGTCTCTAGATTGATTTATTCTTGTTCATCAAGGCTGTTCCTTTTTTATAGCCATAATAATAAAAGCATAATATGTTAATTAGACCAGATGTCCTTCCAGATGACTTTCCGGACAAAGTTGGGGCTGTAAGGGAATCCCGAGTCCCAGGCGCCTGCTGGCAGCCTGAGAGAAACCTGGGTCCTGGGTGCCAGCGGGAACCTGGTGCTGGCAGCCAAGGGAAGGAAGGCCTACTCTGCATGAATTTCGTGCATCAGGCCTCTAGTTTTCAAAGAAAACAGTGATAACAACTTAGTGTCTTTCCGAGCTCTGTGATCCGTTCTAGCAAATGACTCATTGATGGCCAATGGTCAGAAGTAGAGGAGGCCAGGAACTTGCAATTGGGATCTGAAGTAGGGAGTAGTCTTGCGTGAAGGAGAGCTTTACCTGCGAGACCTGCGGGAACTGGAGGTGGCAATGTCAGTACTGAACTGAATTGTAAGACACTATTGGTTTCTGGAGAGTTGGAGATCTGGGTAGTGTGGGGACTAAAACCTAATACCTTTGGTGTCAGAAATGTTGTGTTTACAAATAGTTCATAACCTTTTAGCATACTAACATTGTTTTGTGTTCAACAAACAATAGATTCAAAGAGGTCAAAATGATACCATTTAATTTTCTTAAAAACTAGCCCTTCCCTCTTCTCTGTTCCTACAACACAGAAAACATCCAATAAGTACTAGTTTAAAGTTTTTGTTTAAGACCTAGTAATTATCAAAGTCTTTTCTTTAAATATTTCCTCCACAGTTATCATTTAGATAGCCTAATGTCAACATCATTCTTTGAAGGACAATGTGAATAGTGCCACTAAATGGTGCCCCTGGAGTTTTGCAATGCTTTGGTCCTGTATTAGCTTGTGTTTCTCTACAAACAGATATGGGTGTGAGTAGTTTATATGAAAGGTGGTAAAAGGAAGCGGTATTAAGGAGTAGAAAAGAAAGAGAGGGAGGAAAAGTTAATCACAGGTATATAAATTAGTGTTTCAGGTTTCTTTGGATATATTCCCAGAACCGGAGTCACTGGGAAGCAAGAACACACAATGGGGCAAAGATAGTCTATTCAATAAATATTGCTGGGAAAAAATGGACAAACACATGCAAAAAAAAAAAAAAAAAGAAAGTAGGCCACCTTCTTATGCCATATACAAGGATAAACTAAATATGGATTAAAAACTTAAATGGTAGACTCAAAACCATAAAAATCCTAAAAGAAAACAAAGGCAGTAATAGCAATATACTTTTTTCTTTGCATTTTAATTTCTTTATTGGGTAAGGTATTACATATTTGTCCTCATTATCCCCACTACCTTCCCAAACCACCCCCCACTCATGCCCTAACCTGGCTGTTGTCTCTGTCCACTGGTTAGGCTTATATGCATGCATACAAGTCCTTTGATTGATCTCTCCCCCTTCCCCCACCCTCCCCTACCTTCCCTCTGAGGTTTAACAGTCTGATCGATGCTTATCTGTCTCTGGATCTGGTTTTGATCATTAATTTATGTTGTTCGTTATTTGCCATAAATGAGTGAGATCCTCTGATATTTATCTTTCTCTGTCTTGTTGCACTTAGCATAATGCTCTCCAGTTCCATCCATGTTGTTGTAAATGGTAGGAATTCTTTTTTTTAGTGCAGCATAGTATTCTATTGTGTAGATATATCACAGATTTTTAATCTACTAATCTGCTGATGGGCATTTAGGCTGTTTCAAATCTTAGCTATTGTAAATTGTGCTGCTATGAACATAGGGGTGCATATATCCTTTCTAATTGATGTTTCTAATTTCTTGGGATATATTCCTAGAAGTTGGATTTCTGGATCAAATGGGAGTTCCATTTTTAGTTTTTTGAGGAAACTCCATACTGTTCTCCACAGTGGCTGCACCAGTCTGCACTCCCACCAGCAGTGCACGAGGGCTTCTTTTTCTCTGCATCCTCTCCAAAATGCGTCATTTATTGATTTGTTGATGATAGCCATTCTGACAGGTGTGAGATGGTATAGCATTGTCGTTTTGATTTGCATCTCTTGAATAATTAGTGATTTTGAGCATGTTTTCATATATCTCTTGGTCTTCCGTCTTCTTTTAAAAAGTCTCTATTTAGGTCTGTTACCCATTTCTTGATTGGATTTTTTTTCTTCCCTTTTATTGAGTTGTATGAGTTCCCTGTAGATGTTGGAGATTAAACCCTTATCCATGATAACATTGGCAAATATGTTTTCCCATAAAGTAGTCTTTCTTGTTGTTTTGCTGGTGGTTTCTTTTACTGTGCAAAAGCTTTTTATTTTGATATAGTCCCTTTTGTTTATTTTCTCTTTAGCTTCCATTGCCCTAGGAGCAGTATCAGTGAATAAGTTCCTTTGGCATATGTCAGAGATTTTTCTGCTTGTGGATTCCTCTAGTATTTTTATGGCTTCCTGTCATATGTTTAAGTCCTTTAGCCATTTTGAGTTTATTTTTGTGTAAGGTGTAAGTTGGAGGTTTAGTTTCTTTTTTTTTTTTTAATGTATCTGTTCAATTTCCCCAACACCATTTATTGAAGAGACTGTCTTGATTGCATTGTATGTTCGTGCCTCCCTTATCAAATATTAATTGGGCATAGTGGTTTGGGTCGATTTCTGGGTTCTCTAGATATAAGTATTGTTACCCCAGCTTTTTTTTTCCATTTGCCTGAAAGATATTTTTTCATCTGTTCACTTTCAGTCTCTGTGAGTACCTTGTTCTGAGGTAGGTCTCTTATAGACAGCACATATCTGGGTCATGTTTTTTTTATCCATTCAGCCAGAGTTCACAAGTCTGGGTTCAAGTTCAGCACTGTCTGCCTGCCCTGCATGGGCACGGGATCTGGTAGCAGAAAACTAGCTCCCTAAGGATGAGCAGATAGGCTCAAATTCAGCTCAGTCTCCCTGCCTGGGCGAAGAGACAAGTCACAGTAAACGAACTCCCAGAGTTCTCAAATCTGGGCTCAAGTTCAGCGCTGTCTCCCTGCCCTGCCTGGGTGCAGAGAGGAGTCACGGGTAGCAAATTCCCAGAGTTTACAAATCCGAGCTAAAATTCAGTGCTGTCTCCCTGCCCTGTGTGGGCCTGGGATCTGGTCAGAGAAAACTACCTCCCGAGGGATGAGCAGATAGGTTCAAATTTATCTCAGTCTCCCTGCCTGGGCATGGAGATGAGTCATGGGAAACAAACTTCCCATGTCTAACACCAAGGCTCAAAGTCAGGCAGAGTCACCATTGCTTTGTGTGTGCAGAGAGCCTTATTGTGTGGCTGGGGTCTGGTAGTTTCTATGTTGCTGCTGGGGAGTGGCAGGGAAGGGAGATTGGCTTTGTGGCTCACAGAAATCTGTGGCTGTGGTGCCTGGAGTCTTGGTGTCCCTGGGTCTGCAGTAGTGATCGCAGGTCTTTTACCAGTGTGGCTGTAGGGTCCTGGTTTGCTTCTGAGACCAGAATGAGTGTTAGCGAGGCTAGGATTCTAGTCTTAAGCAGTTCTCTTCTTCAAGATGGCATGGTGTGTGTGCCGCTGGTGTCCTTCCCGGAGTGTTTGCAGCGGCAACAGGGTTTGCCGTCTAAGACTGCCCATATTGGCAGCCTCCTGGAAGAACTGCAGGATCTAACTGTCCCTATTTCACTCACACACGTACCCACACACCTCTATCGCTCCCTCACTCTCTCACACATTCTCCCTCCCTACCTTCCTGCCAGTCACCATCTTTCTTCCTTCAGCCTTTACTTTTTTAATGTAACCTGCAATATTCTTTTAGCAATATTTTTTTCTGCTATCTCCTTGGGCAAGGGAAACAAAAGAAAAAGTTACCAAATGAGACTAAATCAAACTAAAGGTTTCGCACAGCAAAGAAAACCATCAACAAAATAGAAAGAACACTGTCTAAATGGGAGAACATATTTGCCAATGATACATCTGATAAGGGGTTAATATCCAAAATTTATAAAGAATTACAAAACTCAATACCAAAAAAAACAACAAAAAAAAATCTGATTAAAAATGACCAAAAAGGACATGCAGATGATCAAAAGACATATAAAAAGCTGCTAATCATCACTAATCAACAGAAAATGCAAATTAAAGCCACAATAAGATATCACCTCACACCTGTCAGAGTGGTTATCATCAACAAATCAACAAGCAACAACTATTGCCAAGGATGTGGATAAAGGGAACACTCATGCATTGTGGATGGGAATACAGATTGATGCAGCCACTATGGAAAGCAGTATATAGTTACCTCAAAAAATAAAAAAATAAAACTTGTGTTTTAAGAAGTATTCTATGCCTACTTGTAGAGATTGGATTCAAAAAGTGCAGAGTAGGTGTGAGCAATATCCTTGAGACCACAGGGAACAAAATGGAGCTAAAATGGTAGCTTGGACTAGACAGGCATAGAATTAAAAGACAGATGAACTGATACAAAATTGGCAGAACTTTGTGATGAATATGAGAGTAGGTTACAATGATACTTCTATTTGCCCTTCTGGCTTTTGCTCAGTGGAGCCCCATAAAGGATTACACTTTATCTTGTTCATTGCTGTACTACAGAAACTAATACAGTGCCTGGAGCAAAGAACTGTTAAAATATATAAATACATAAATTTTGCATAACTGTTAATGAAGGAGAAAATTCAGAAGAGGGAAGATTATTATACTTTGGATGTGCCTTTGAGACATTCCAGTGGAGATGCTGAGTGGACTATAGCTCACAGGACGATCCGGTCCAGAGATGTAAATCTGGGGTAGTCACATTTATTGGATAACTGACACCCTGGCCATGCTTGAGATGCCCGGGGAGGTAATTTAATGTGAACCTGACTGTCCACAAATTAAAACTGATGTAGAACTGCAAATCACTTTCTCCTTTGAAAGTTAACGTAAATATTCATGCTATTCTGCTATCAACAAATTGAAAAGACAGTTTTCAGTGTTTTTTGTTTTTGTTTTGTTTTGTTTTATATTATCTTGATTGCTCAGTCCCTCAGAGGTAATTTAGTTTTACTCTCAGCCATAATTTCCATCCAGAAACAAACACACAAGTGTGTCTCATAGTTGAAAAGTCTGTGCTAAAGTTAACACAGCTTGAATTATTATAAATAAGACAATAATTCAACAGGGGTTCTCAAATAGCTTTCTTTAGACTCTGCATTTTCCAATATACAGAGTTACTTACTTAGTAGGACATAATGGCAAATAAAATTAAATGAAGTAAAGGCACACAGTTGCCAATAGAGAGAATCTCAGAAACCACACAACTGTTTGCTCGTAGGTCTATAAAGCAAAGAAAAAAGAAGAAAAACTCTTTCCAAAAGATTTGTGTTGTTTGTTTTTAACAGAAACAGAACACAGACAACAAATGAATAGTTTATATACTATATCTAGCACTATCATAAATACACAGAAAAGCATCTGATCTAAGGGATCTTGTAACCACATCAACCAGTGAAACAGTGGTTAAATGATATTTCCAGCATTGAAAACAAAAACAAATAAATTGGAACTCCAGAAAATTTCACCTATTTTAAAACTTACTTCACTATAGATTTTCCTTGAATGTTGCTTTAAGCCCACACATGACAGAGGAGAAAATAGATGTGAGCATAAGTGATATCCCCCAAACCATAAAGAACCGTCTTAGGATTTGGATCTGGATACGTCTTAGGCCAGGCCTCTCTTCATCAAACCACCCTTTTTCACTTTTATCTCCTGGTGAGTTTCTCTATTAAGATGAATCTCTGCTCTGTCATGTAGATTAACCCAAGGGCCATTACTCTAAATAAGCAGGAGAATTAAAATACAAAGCTCATATTTGAAGCTTACTGAGTCATCACCACCTGTTTATCCGTGAATTTCGGAAGAAAATTAAGGAAAAGTAGGCTGATGAGTTATATCCAAGGGTGAATCTGCTCATTAGGCCACATCAGCCTGTAGTTATTCAGGGTAATTTGACTCCAGCCAAGACAGAGTACAGAACTGCCCAGCTGTAACTAAGCCCTTCACCCTGCTTCAATGACTGTAGATATAAAATGTCAAGAATCAGACTCAAGTTTAGATTTTGGAAATATATTGGACATGAATGAGGAGAATACAGTTTTTAAAATCTGACATAAAAGTCAAATGAAATACACAAATGAATTTGCTTCCAGGAAACCAAAACTTAGTAGAAATATGTCCTATATGTTATTAGATTCTGTTTATTACATTTTCTCAAACATCTGATCAGATGGAGAGGGGCCCTCAAATGTAAAGCTCCAGGATTTCTCTCTCCTCTGGACTTCCAAACTCAGCTTACTACTACATTCGCTTATTCCATGGAAATCTCTGAAACTCTGTATGACCTTTTCCCCCCAAATCCACCCTTCCCTTCCCTTTCCCTTTGACATTACATAGTGTTCATGCCACCATTTTGAATCAAAAATTTGAGAGCCACCCTACTCCTTCACACCCCACATAAAATTTATCAGAAAATCCTACTGTTACCATAACCAAAATATGCATGGAATCCAGACAGCTGTCTCCCACTCTACTCTAACCAGCATTGCCCAAAACACCACCAATCCTCTTCTGCTCAAATGCATGAGCCCCGTGCCAATACTCCCTGCTTTTAACGTACCCCCTACCCAATCTAATAATCATCACAGTGATATTAGAAAAACATAAACCTAGTTATGTTCTTTCCTCACTTAAAATTCTTCACTAACATCCAGTGGAACTTAAAAACCCCTTTTCATGGTCAAAGGTGAAGCTCTCTCTGCTTGACAGAGCCCAGCTTACCTCTCCCGCCCCTCCCCCTTCACCACTCACCAGGTATCACTGTCATCCAGCCACAGGGCAAAGTCAGAAGCTGGTCAAAAGCACTGAGGTCTCTCCCCCTTTGGATTTCTGCATGTGATGTCCCTTTGCCTGGAATTGTCTTCTTTCCGTTCACCTGGGATTGTTCTTTCAATCTTTCTGGACTCGGGAAATACGTCATCTTCCAGAGTCAGATCATTTGGAAAGAAGCGGCTCCTCCCCAGCACCCCGCGGCCTGGTCTAAGATTTCTTCGCAGCACTTAAAACAACAGGTAATTAGACGTTGAGTGCCTTGTTTACTGGCTTATTTGGAGTTTCCCGACAAGACTGTGAGCTCTCTGAGGCCTCGCCTTTGTTTTATCTGCTAACTTATACCCAGCGACCGGAACATCCTGAACACTGAGTATGTTTTACCTGAAGGAACAATGTCGCGAAGTGATAGTCATGGCATGTACCGTCCAAGGTCATCCTGGCCAGTTATTGGAGGGTACTGGAAGGAGGTGACCACCAGCTCTCTCAGGGTTGGACCTGCCAATTGAAGGCTACTCACAGTCTTCCCTGTCCTTCTAACGCCTGTTTTGCTCACCCTTCCCACAGCTGGAGCTTTTTGCAAAGACACGGCCTGAGCGATCAATAGGCAGTTGAGATCACCTGCCTGTGTAGAGTATGTGACTGTCAGCTGACAGGTGCAAAGACCTCAGCTTGCGGACAGAGGCCCAAGACAAGCTTCAGGTGTAAGCTGTTACTCATCAGACCAGCCACCAATTTGGAGTGGATGCCTCTTTCTCAGTTTCTCCTTGTCTTCTGTGTATGGGCCTGTTTGGCCTGAATCTACTGAACTCGGAACCCAGTGTAAGTAAAAGAGCAAAAACCAGTTTTGACAATGTACTATGATTATGTAAAATTTTATATTTGGGGGAAATTGGGTCATGAGTGCACCGGAACTTTCTATACTATTTTATAATTACTGAGTCTTAAATCATTTCAAAATAAAAAGTCTAAAGAAAAATAGAAAGAAAAAATGCTTGCTGAGGGGATTCTCCTATAGGATAAAAGCCTAATATATTAAGTATCTGGTCATCTGTTCAACCAATCAAAGCATAATATGTTAATGATATGTTAAGGTCACTCAACCACTTTCTATGACATGCACTAACCACCAGGGGGCAACCAGTTGCTATGGCATGCACTGACCACCAAGAGGTAGACACTCTGACATATAGGTTAGCTTGCTGCTGGGGTCCAGCAGGTTAGAACTGAGCGAGACAGACTGGACATGCCCTGGAACCCTCCTGTAATCCCCGCCACCCCCAGCTGGTCAACCTCCTGCATCCTTCCCCAGCCCTAATCACACACTGGTGGGGTCCCTAGGCCTGGCCTGCACCCTCTTGCAGTCTGGGACCCCTCAGGGGATGTTGCAGAGCTGGTTTTGACCCAATCCCACAGGCCAGGCCAAGGGACCCCATTGTGCACAAATTTTTGCACCTGGACTCTAGTATGAGATAATGGTGGAAAGAGTTTAGCACACTATCCAGCACATTATAAATGGTCTCTAAATGATAGCTATCATTTTTATGGTTTAAGAATTGAAACTTAAGAATTACAGAAACAGACTATATATCATTGAGAAATGAAATGGAGTAATTCAAATTGAATTTTGAATTGAAGAGCAATAAATGGACAAAAGATGAGATAATATCATTAAAAACTCATCAATTTCAAACTCACTCCTCATTGCCCACCTACCATCATTTCAGTCACTTGACATTATACCCAGAAATCATTAGCATATTACTGAAATATTTGTTTGGCTTTAAAGGGTTGCGTAATTTACTGCAAATAGTACACTAAAGTTTTCTATCTCGGCACTTTGATACTAATGATGCTTTCAGTATTTACAACTTACTAATAGCTATAATGCATTATAAATAGTTCCCTACCTAATTACCTATTTTAATTCATAGCAGAGCTTAAGCAGTGGGCAAAAACAATTGTGATAAATATTTACAGACAATTTAAACTGACTTTTTGTTGAGTATAAATGGTACTTCCTATTGGAATAAACTCAGAAAAGAGACTTATCAGAAGATTAAGGTATGTGAATATTTACTTTCTTCTTTTTGGATATACACTGAGTGGCCAGATTATTATGACCACCCCATCAGTACTTCACTGGGCCACCTTTTGCCTTCAGTTCTTGGAACTGCCTCCATAAGATGCTGAAAGGTGATGCGAGGAATCTGACACCAGGCCTGATGGATAGTACTGTCCAGTTCTGTGAGATGTGATGGTTGTGGAACCAGCTGCCTGTTGTCTCCTTTAACTTCGTCCCACAAATGCTCAACTGGATTGAGATCTGGTGATTGTGGGGGCACCTAAGCAAGGTAAAGCCTCCCTCATGTTCTTGAAACCACTCCTGCAGAATACGAGCATCATGGCATGGCACATTGTCTTATTGGAAGACGCCACCTCCATTGGGATATGCCATCAACATGATAGGATGGACTTGATCAGCAATGATACTTAGGTATGTTGTGCTATTCAGACGTTGTTCCAGATGAATTAAAGGGCCCAAATCATGTCAGGAAAACATGCCCCAAATCATAACACTGCCCCCACCAGCTTGAAGGGTTATATCATGCATGTGGGGTACATGCTTTCATGCTGTTTTCATGAAATTGTCACTCTGCCATCTGCATGATACAACTGGAAACGTGATTCATTGGATCATGTGAGTTTTTTCCAATGCTCGACTGTCTAATCCTTGTGTTCTTGTGTGAATTGGAGACGTTTTATCTTGGTAACTGCAGACAACAAGGTGTTCGAACAGGCCTTTGGCTTCCATATCCCAAACAATGCAGTGTATGGCTAATTTGCCCACAAATGTCAGGTGGTCAGAGTAATCTGGCCACTCAGTGTACAGTTGTTTTGAGAAATATTAACAGTGTGAGCCTGGCCAGTGTTGCTCAGTGTTTGAGCATCAACTTATAAGCCAGGAGGTTTGATTCCTGGTCAGGGCACTTGCCAGAAGTTGCAGGCTCCATCCCTAGTAAGGGATATGCAGGAGATAGCAATTCAATTATTGTCTCATCATTGATGTTTCTATCACCTTCTTCCTCTCCTTCCCTTTCTGAAATCAATAAAAAATATATTATTTTTAAAAAGAAATACTAACAGTTTTGATATTCCAGCTTTAAGACTTATTTTTAAAAACGTGTTCTATTCACTAACTGATACATGTCTAAAATATACTATAACTGCATAAATATTCTAATTAAGGTATAACTAAAAGAGCATGTGTTTAGGGTGAGAAAATCTGGATTCTTTCATTGATACATTTATTCGACAAGTTTTATTGAGCTCATACTATGTGCCAGTCATTCTTCTAGACACTAGGGATATAGCAGGAAGCAAGACAAAATACCCTTTGGGGCTTTACATCCTAGTAGGGAAGACAAACAAATGAAGACAAAGTAAACATTCCTTGTTGTAAAGAAAAATTGATGTGGATCCATAAGAAAAAGTGAGAAGTGATGGAAAATATGTTATATGGTGGTCAGGGAAGGAGTCTTCAAGGAGAACACATTTCAACAGGAATGAGTGAAGGTGAGGAAGTAAGCCATCTGAAAATCTTATAGAAGAGGCATCTCCAGAAGAGAGCAAGCAGCCAGGACAAATGTCCTGACAATAGACAAGTCTGGCAGGCCACAGGAACAGAAGAGAGCTATTGGGCCTAGACTAAAATAGTCACGTATAGGATGAGGCAGGCATGATCGCAAGACGGGTGTTCATGGTCAAAGGCCTGAGTGTTACTAAGTGTGATGAGAGCTGCAAGGAGGTTTGAGAAAGTGTGTGTGTGTCATCATCTGACTTAGATTTTTTAAAGTCCAATCCAACTACTAGATGATGAAGTAATAATAGCGGATGGGGCAAAATGAACAGGGAGGCCTAGCTTTAGAATAGTTTACCAAGTGAGATGTGCTGATGCCTCTCCTTGGCACTATGAACGAATTACAGTGGTACCGCGAGATACGAGTTTAATTCGTTCGTAACCTTGAGGCGTGGGAAACTATGAGATGCTCAAGTCGAGGTAAACTGGTGGGTCGTGTGCAGCCGGCTGATCTGCGCGATTACTCCTATCTCAAATGTTGTTCGTATTTCAAAGCAAAAATCGCTCGCTCAATGGCTCATATCTCAAAAATCTCGTATGTTAGGGCACTCGTATCTTGAGGTACCACTGTATTAGCCCATCTCCCCTCAGTTTCCTCATATACAGAATGGAGCTATACCTCAGCTGTCACCTATTTTAAGTCAAATTCTACATTGGCAATTAAACAAGCTTGGATGGCCGAGCACAGATACTGCAACTGGTATCAACACTGGTTTCCAGCTCTACCCCAGGCAAAACTGAAGAGATACCTTTCACAGAATGTATTTCATATGGATTGTATAAATTTTAGAAAAGACCCACAAGTATAAAGAACCACATGAAAAACCTACAGCCATTCTAACATGTAAAAATTATGATTCCTAAGAGGTTGCACATTCCCCACAGATATCCTTTGGGAAACCTACATTTCTTCACAGAACCTTTAATATCCCTCAAATCTTACCTAATAATAAACAAACCTGTAAATTGACCATAACTCTGCTATGCCCACAGCCAATCAGAGTGAGTATGCAAATTAGAAGGCCAAAGATGGTGGCCACCCAGTTGCTCCAGGAGGGAGTGGCCAGGTGGGGCAGGACGCCTGCTATGAGAGGGAGGGCAGGGGCTGGAGGGGTGGGGGGCGGTGAAGAGATCTACAGGAGCGGAGTACCAGAGGGAAGACAAGACTACAGACTCCGGAGTCTGCAGCAAAGACGAAGAAGGCAGTCTCTGGCCGGAGCAAAGGCCTGGGTCTCCAGTGTCAGAGGAAAACCGGCACTGGAAGCCAAGGGAAGGAAGGCCTATTGCATGAAGCTCTTTGTGCAATGGGCCTCTAGTCATTAAATATCCTTCAAATGCATGAACATTTGACTTATTCATACAACTCCCTACCATCGTACATTGTCCTGACCCGCGGGTTAAGTCAACGAGGACCCTAGAGGGGGAGTGGGGATGAAAGGGACAAGAGACACAAGGAATGGAGACAAGACAAAGTTCTGATCAAGTCTCGTTTATTCAGGAGGAGTTTGGGGTATTTATAGGGAGAAGGAGGAATGAGGAGATTAGTGAAAATTCCTAGCCCTTAAGGCAAAACACCTGGCCTAGCCCTTAAGGTGAAACACCTGGCTTACGGGAAAGAGATAGGGTTGAGGGTAATAGAAACCTAGCCTGAGGTTAGTGCTAACGTGGCTGGAGTTTACTACAAAATGGCTGTCAAGCACAACAAGTTTCCCACAGTACATCTTCCTGTTTCCAGGACTACGTAATTATCAACAATGCTGTGATATGCGTGCTGCTGTTACCTCTTTACATGCATACCTGGTTGTTCCCCCAGTATAAACTCTTAAAGGTAGAATTTTATGCATTAATTGGTTGCCTTCTAGAGGTCCCCCAGTGGGGACCGAGCCCACACATGGGCATGTACCCTGACCTGGAATTAAACCGTGACCTCCTGGTTCAGTGGTCAGTAAACTCCTTAGTCAACAGAGCCAAGTACCAACAGTACAACGATTGAAATTTCTTTTGAGAGCCAAATTTTTTAAACTTAAACATTGTTATTATTAACTTAATTAGGGTACTCCTTCAATCACACTGTACGTGTACACCCGCACGTGGTATTTTGTAGAAGAGCCACACTCAAGGGGCCAAAGAGCCACATGTGGCTCGCGAGCTGCAGTTTGCAGGCCACTGTCTACTTGATAGGTCAATGCTGAACCCCTGAGTGATACTGGTCAGGCAGGGGTCCTCTCTTTTTTGATGGTTCCATTCTCCCAGGTCCTTAAGAAAGATATGCCTGAGTTATAAAACTGGCAGGAGGCTGAGAGAAGATTTATATCTCAAAGGGGCAGGGAAAGAATTTAGCATTGCCAACTTTCTGAAATACTCTAAGAAAAGAGACCTCGGAGGCCTAAAGTCGGGAAAATGCTGTCTAATGCATCAAGCTAAGAGGAACACTGAGGCCACCCTGGAGAATGAACATGCTCTTTCTCCCTCCGAGTCCCCCTGATCACCTGCCATTTTGAAGACCTCTGCTGAGGAATTAAATGAGCCTCTCCTGACCTTTCAGTAAATTTCCTTTTGCATAAATTTAACAGTCCATTTCTGTTCTTCACAACCAATTTCTCTAATAACCAAGATTGCTTTCCTTCATTTCTTTGCCTTGAACATTAAGAAATAAAAGTGCATTTTTCACTGAGAGTAAAGTAGGCCAGATATACTAGTAGTAGAAAAGAGGCACTGGACTTGGAGACCAGACAGCTGGATTCTGGTTTTAGTTTAGTTACCATGTTCTTGAGTCTGAGGCTCCTTTTCTCATTCAGACAAATGAGAAGGTTGGACCAGATGATCTCAGGAAATTTGATATTTCCAGAACTTCAGTGATTCTTTCAGCCAGTTAAATAAACGTATCTTTATAAAGAGAAAATAAAAAGATCACTCCTTTAATCCCAAATTCCCATCCGCTAGAAAGAATAAATATAACTTTGCCAAAGCTGAACACAGTTTAGCAAAAGTGAAATCACAGGCAGAACTTCAAACAGCAGGTTTGATTAGAGGGTGTTCAAAGCGCTTCTAATTTACCTGCTCTTCAAAGAAACTCTTAGCATAAACCTGCACAAACTACCACTAAGAAGTGGTGGGCAAGTACAAAGTAAAAAGCAAGAACTCTTCAGACTAGACAAAGAGTTTTCTTAGATGCCAGAGGAGACTTTCGAATAGTAACTTGAGAAAGAGGAAATGTGACAAACTGAGCATTATTAAATAACTTCATTTTTGGAGCAATCTGAAAGCAGCAATCCAGGCAATAAAATAAAACCCACAAGTCTCAACACATGGGGCAGCTAATGCTACAGTCTCCACAAAAGGAGGATAAATGGAATATGTCGCAGGGGATTGAGTGCTTAAGGGAGTCTTATAACAACTGCTACTTGTGATGGATCTCAAGCATGTTTCTAAATGAGTAGATAAGGTAGCAAAATCCCGGCATTCTGCCGTGGAAAAGGGGGTAGGATAAGAGACAGGAGCTGAAATTTGCTTCTACAAAATGATGAATATGATCTTAAATATAATGCTTTTCTTATTTAAATGTAATTCATGCCTATCTTAGAAAAACCACACAAAAGAAAATCAAGATGATTTCCCACTACTAATTTTCCACATATTTCCATTTCTCATCTAGATACAACTCTACAAGATCTCAAATATTCTAGTAGGGGAACTATACTTTACATTAGCAGCCATGTACCTAGAGGGAATGTGATCAAACTGGAGACCAGGGAGAGGTGGACTGTTACCTTTTTGTCTCTCCACCTCTAACCATAAAGATAATTCCACAGCTAGAAAACCCAGGAATGTCCAGAGGTACATAACTTGTCCAAGCTGCTAGATGAGGCTGCTGGGACATTACCTTCCTCTGCTAACAAAACTAATTTTTCTACAAGCTTGGCATCACTGGGTTAGAGGCAGAAATAGAATATTGGAGACCAGCTATAATTATAAGAAATATTACTCATGCTCTGTGTTTTTCTGATTAAAGAAAGCACATCTCACCTAGTTGGGAGTTGTGCAGACAGGACCTGGGAGCTCACCTGAAATTCGGCCCATCTGCCTATAATCACGAAAAGATGAACAACCTTTTGCAGAAACCAGAGGTGCCAGGCCTTTACCAACCCCAGTCCTCTGCATACCCCAGGCCTTCCTAAGGCCCCAGCCTGCATTGCCTGTAAACTGCCATTTTGCCTACTTCCCCGTGTAATCTTTGTCCTTCTACCCAATATAGCAGCTGGCTTATGGGGAGGGGCAGAGCAGATTTTGTGGATGACCTGCTGCTCTCCATACTGCCAGCAGGATTAGAATACATGCTCATATATGATTCAATCCTGTCTCTGCTGAATTGGCTCAAGTAGTGACCGGCCCAGTCCCATAGGTTTTCCAGTTTCAACTTCTTAGACAAAGGCTGTAGCAAGGATCCCTATATATTAGGTTTCCCTACAATGGGAATTATCAAGGGATAATGTTAAATCCTTAGGTAGCCTCCTATATGACAGCACGGTTCTAACATGATCATAGGGACTAATAAGTATTCAAGTACAGACGTTGTATATTGTCAACATCTACTACCTCCGAGGCCTAACACTCAGGAAAGTAAGAGTTTAGCACATAGCTCACTTTTGGCCTCCTGTTCTCAGCACAGCACATGAGGAGCACTTGCAAACATTTGTGTGGAAATCTTAGGATCCCAGATACAGGATGGTCATCTTTCCAGCCTGGGAAATAGGGTAATAGACCAACTCCAGAGCACACTGAATGTCAGGAAAGGCTCTGTCAAAGGGACTAATGAGGATTTCTATGGGATGTTAGAGCATTTGCCAAAAAAAGCAATAGACTTTTCATTAAAAGTCAGCTGCTAATCCCTGAGATAGAGGCAGAGTGGACACCCCTATTTTAAAAGCACTATCAACCAATCTAAGACTTTAAACATTTAAATTCTTCCTAGGGTAGTGGTTCTCAACTTGTGGGTCGTGACCCCTTTGGGGGTCGAATGACCCTTTCACAGGGGTCGCCTAAGACTATTGGAAAATACCTATTTCCCATGGTCTTAGGAACCAACACACCGCTCCTCGGTATAGCAAAATGTAGCAATGTAGTTGTCATATGAAGACTGTTACCCATACTACACCACGATTCAAGACAAAATTTCATTTATTTGTAATTAGAAATAAATATTTCACAATATATAATTAGATATTGTTTTTGTGATTAATCACTATGCTTTAATTATGTTCAATTTGTAACAATGAAAATACATCCTGCATATCAGATATTTACATTACAGTTCATAACAGTAGCAAAATGACAGTGATGAAGTAGCAACGGAAATAATTTTATGATTGGGGTCACCACCACATGAGGAGCTGTCTTAAAGGGTCTCGGCATTAGGAAGGTTGAGAGCCACTGTCCTAGGGGATGAGCAGTTCAAGCCATGCAGTCAATACCAACTAGTTTTTGCATTACTTCAAAGAGGACAAAAAGAAAGGGAGGAAAGGAGAGGTGGGGGAGTGGAAAGAAAGGAAGCTAGCTCATTACCCTTGAGCATTCAAACCCTAATACACCACTTAAATCATCACTTCAAAAGAGCATATTAACTGGTCAGATTTTGATTTCCTCAAACTAAGCACCTAAAGAAAGATCAGTGTTGATTGGTTGGTTTTACATCCTTAAAGGGATGTGAAAAACATTAGAATTTGTGATTCGCTCATACTTTATATCCACTAGATGTTGGAAAACTTGGCGTTCAGAAAGAAAGAGTACCTGGGTTGGTTTTTCTGCAGACTCTTGGAATCTTAGGTGTCCCTCTCTTACATTTCAATCCTTTAATAAAATAAAGTGATCCACAGTTTAGCAGAAGTGAAATCAAAGGGAGTCCAAAGCAGTTCTAATTTATCATCATTAAAAGTTAGAGGGGGGTGGAACCTGAAGTAAAATATGGAAATAAAAATAATTTTGAGAAATTTTCCAGAAATTTACAAAAACTAAATGTTCCCCAAAATTGTAAAGAGTAGAAAGTTCTCCCAAAGCCTCCACATGCCAAGTCTTAAGTGACATTGGATGGATGGTTAAAAGTCTGAAAGAGTTAAAGTCAGTCAATGTAAACAATTGATAGCTTTTGACTGATGCTTAAGTTGTGTTACCAATACTATAATGTCATAGTTCGCCTGTGATGTGATTCAGGATATAACTAGATGTATCTTTGACAGCTAGGACTAATGGTATACCAAACATGTAGATGTTTCTAACTTCCTCAGTTGAAAATATAACCTGACAACCCTTATAGAAACATTAATAGGCTTCTTGGTTGGTAATACTGTCATCTCTGTTGTAAAGACAAAAGAGTACTATCCTAAAGCAGATAAATTATGCTAAGAATCAAGTATAATCTCCTATGAATTGGACTTGCTTATTGATTAAGGCTCAAATCCTATAATTATGCCTCAAAATGTCAGTCTTTTCTGACTCTGAACTCACTTTCTTCTACATGAAAAGCTCTTCCTTCTCTGAGTGTTCAGAGTTGACGCCTTACTTGGATTTCAGCTCCTGGAATTTCTGGAGCACGATTAGATCGATGTCCATTGTCTTGAGAAAACTATTCGTATTGTTAAAGGAAAAATTAAATTTCCTTTATGATTAGTTTACTGAATGTGGAAATTTTGCCCACTGGCACTTTATCCCAACCATTCTTTTTCACTGTGCCTTAAATTTGAAATGTGTGGAAACAATGCTTTCACATTTAAAATTTTAATCATTTATTGAAATACCAATTTAAAGTCAAATTAAGTTAAATGTTAAAATGTTACTTTTGGGGGCTAAGTATTTCCAATCAAGAACAAAATATTCCGATACTGTCACTTTAGTTTGATCTTTTCAATATTTGAAACTTATTAGAAAGTAAAATTTATTTTAAAATATATAGCAAGTCCACAAGTCTAAAAGTTACATCCCAGCAAGTCATAAAAGCTAACAACACAGCAAGAATAATCACAGGGATTAGGTCAATTTGATGTTGAGTTCTTCCTTTTAATTACTTAGCTCTTGAATATAGTCAATAGTCTGATTTGCTCTGATTATGGAGACCTCAGCCAAAAATATTTTGAATTAATAATCACCTGCAATGTGAAATTTGGGATTCTAAAACTTTAGTTCCCTCCTTCACCCATTCTTTTTCCATGGCACAGCTCTAGGGTTATAACTGAAATGAATCTCTAATGACTACTGCATAGGCTATTTGATTTTTTTCATACTTCCAGGAAAGTAAGAGAACTATTTACTTGCCCTTAAAAAAAAATCTATATCCCACTGAAAGGAACCTAGGTTTAAAATACCCTCAAGCCTGAGAGAAATACTTCCATAACTTATAGCATGGTGATCTAAATGAAAATTTTCTAATTCAAAAAGAAGCCTCTTGCTACTACACTTAATATATAGTATACATGTAATTTAACAAAGTCCGCTGTAATCTTTAGAAGTGAATCTCTTTTAATCTTCCAAGTTTACTGGGTTCATTAGTGTTGCAAAAAATATCTAACCCATGATTACATCTGGACCCTTCTACAGTGTCACTTCAAGTCCTGAGAAAAACCCACCTCATTTTACTACATGCTTTCATTCTCAGCAGATACCGTTAAACAGAGAAAATCCTTTCTGCCTTAGTGTTACAATGTTTGCTCTGCATTAACATACTTCATAGTGTGAGTAAAGACTCTTTTCTTCCTTTGAGCATATATTTGAAAACCTACTGTGTGCCAGTGCTTGCCAACCTCTTCAAGTGCATAAAGAAAATCAAGACAAAGATTAGTAGCTTACATTACATCTTTGGGACTACTGTATTTGAGAGTTTGTACCTTTTAATTTAGTAGCTTATATTAGTAGCTTACATCTCTCCAATGAGTCCTTATTTTTTGCTAACTCAATAATTACTTACTCAGATGCTTGAGTTAACATCAATGCTACTTCCTACCCTATTAATAACTGATTAATCCATTTTACTCTTTTGTTCTAAATGTTTTACAACCGTCTACGCTGTTCCTTTGGAGATTTCCCTTCATTGAAGCCAGATGGTCATTGGCACCCAACCAAGGAACATAATCTATGTTCCCTGCAAAATTATTTGACTTCTTTTCTATAATGTAAAACCCTATCTTTTATGAAAGAGTATTATGAAATGCTGAAACCAACAAAAAATATTTAAATATTGGGAATTTGTGCCTGCATAATTTAAAACATAATACCTTACCCTGAAAGAAGTTATATGTTGTGCTGAGAAATTTCATCAACTTTATTTGTGGGGTTAAGGAAGTTAAAACTGTTAAATTAAGTTCAGATATCATATTTGCAGTCTGCATTAACAAGAAAAAAGGCAAACAGTTGAATAGACTCAGAAATTGTGCATGTTCAAGGCAATGAACATATTAAGTGTGAAAAGTAGTGTGGTTTTACGAAAAAGTCTTTCTGATTTAAACTTTTCTCCTTGGCCATGGGTGTTGTGGAGAGAACAGGAGGGAATGACCATTGGAGTCCAGACCAAATTAAAATTTATGGAGCCTTTAACAGCCGGCCAGTGACTGCTCTGCCTTTCTCCACCTTGGGAGTCCAGAGAGCAGCCTGACCCTTTGTGTAGGACCACTTTTAAGCACATTTACCGCATCCTGTTTTTGCAGAGCAAACAACCCAAGACAAAACAGTTTTTCCCAAGGAATGTCAGGGTTATGCCATTGATGTCCATGTTGTTCACAGGGTCATCTTTTTCTTCAGAAAGCTGACAGTGTTCTACGAAAGAAGGCCTACGTGCTGGGAAGGGGCCATGAGACCGCATCTCAAGGCCTGGCCTGATTTCAGCACTGACAACTCTATCTGGGGGATAGTCCATGGCCTTTCTGGAATGGGGCATGCTCAAACATTCCCACTCTCTAACATTCCCCACTGGTTTTATGTATATGAGTCAAATCATTGACTCTTTTGGGTCATGTTGGCAAGGGAGTTATATTGACTCATGAGGAGTATAAGCTTGATAAAATTAATTCTCTGCTGAATAAAATCAGTGGGCCTGTTTATAAGATAAGGGCCCGGAATGAGGGCCAGGACTAATTTTTAGAGGGTCCAAAGAGTCCTGGACTCTCTATTTTGCCTAGGTTGTCTTAAGCCAGGTGTGATGAAGCCACATCAGGATCCTATCAACCTTGACTGCCATGGAGGTAGTCCTTTCCAGGTAGGAGTCAGTCCTTGTGTGACAAATTTCTTTACCCAAACCAAGTCACCAGGGTGGAAGGATGGACCAGATCAGACATGCTTCTGGACTGCTTTCTGGATAGACTGTAAAGCCTGTAAGAACTTGAGTAAAGATTGGTTATGGATTTCAGCTTTTCTAGATTGAGTTTCCATGTAAGCTGGTGAGGTGGGTAGGTCAGGGTTTGGAAGAGTCACTAGAATCTGCAGAGGTCCCACTGGTTTTTCATCTGCAGCCCAGTTCCCTCTTGTTTCTGGGGAGTTCCCTTGTCTCACATATGTAGAGATGGAAAGACTTAATTACATCCGGTAGTGCTAGCTGTCCCATCATCCTTGCTCTGCTCATATCTATCTAAGTGCCTAATATATTACCTCAAGGATCCTGGCTCTGAATTCTTTTAGGGAAAATGGACGTCGGTGGGCTCTTCTTGCTACTTCCTGCTGAGTCGGGTCAGAAGTTTCTTTCAGAGCCAAGCAATCCTTGCTGTCTGTCAGAGGGACAATGAGGCCTGGACCCAGAAGGAGGTGAGCCTGTGACCTGAAGGAGACAAACTGTAACAAAAGGTCTGGTGGAAAGAAAAAAAAAAAACCTTTCAGTTTTAATAACTTCTATTGAAATAGAATTTTTTCTCCTCAAAATTACCCTTATGTTTATCAAAAGAGCCAAATAAAGACTAATTTATGCCTGATTATTTATATAAACATAACAAGAATGGTAAATGACTACCTTTGCCAGAATTTCATGATTAAATCTTCATGTGCCCATAGGGCCAGGAAGCCAAGCCATCCAGCTGCCTCAGGCCTGCCTGTAGTATCTGCTCAGTTAGGTAAAGTCCTCACCTGTAGTGGCTGAACCCGGGCCATGCCCCAGGCTTCAAGGCCCATCTCAGCCCTCCTACTTGTCATGGCTCAGAGTGCGTGGGGGTCCCACAGGGATGCAGAGGTGCCCTATTGCCCCCCTTGTACTCTGACCAACTGCCAGTGATGATAGGGCATGGGCCTGATGCTCCAGCACCAGCTACTTTCAGAGCTACCAAGCAGGATACCAGACTTTCTCCATGGCACTCTTATTGCCTTCAAGTCTTCAGAGTTCAGGCAGGGCTCTTTAAAACATGATACTCCAAAGTTTCTGGTTAATAAAACCACTATTGGAAACTGGTCTTATTGAATTTACACAAAGAAATGTATTGCCATGATTTATTTATTAAGTATTGCCGAATTTCGGAGGAACTATATAAAAAGAAAAATACACTGACCTGCTTTAAGATAGAATTTTCCTTGCTAGTCTTTTTTATGGATTTTTCCAAAGTAATATTTTCTGAATGTATTATAACAAACAGTAAATATTAGATTTCTTTTATCAGTCCCTCCCTAAGTACTTTGGCATAACTATTTATTCTTCCTGGCTTACTGGCCTGTATTATTTGATTTCCTTACAACATTTCTCTTCTCCTTCTTATTACATACACAACCTTTATAAATTTTACACTTCCAAATTAGCCTTTAAACCTTATTTCTATGTCCTTTAAAAATGCATAACCATGCTTCAGACCTTCTACTCAGTATTCCTTATTCTTTGAAACCTCAATACTTTAATGATTCCTAATAAGTAAACAGCCAGAATTTCTTACATTAATATTTATGACTTAGACCTGTGATAAAACTAAGAGTAGGTAAAAATATTTCTTTTTGAGAGACAGAGATTTTTAAAACTTAAACTAGTTGTAAGATTAAAGATATTATATCTTAATGTTCCTTTGCTGAATATTCTACCACTGCTCAAGAAGTACCCAGTAACCCGCCCTGCCAGGCTTGGACAATGAGATTTTCTTTATGTGTATTAGAAGGGTTAAAAAAAGAAGAAAACAGGGCAGAGGACTATGCTGGCAAAACACTGGCGTATAAATGTACGTGTGAGAGTCCAAGGAAGCCAGCAGAGTGGGTTGTAGCCAGTAAAATCAACAAAAGCCTATCTCTCACACTTCTCTCCCCACCGATGCCCCCTCCCCCGCCACCTTTTCTGCATTAACCATTTACTCTGTCCCTAGCAGGGGAAATAAAGCAAGCGGTCTGAGATCCTGTATAACAAGGCTTTTTACCCTTAAGGAACAGCTGCTCTCCCTCCCAGATTTTCCTTCTTTATAGAAGATCTCAGCCTTTATCACTTCTGATATCTCCAACTGTCCCTCTGTCCCGCAGCCTAGGGCTTCTCTCTCCGCAGGCTGAGAGTGAATTCCACCGCCTCTATCTTTTCTCACATCTGCTCCTGAGTAGTTTTCAGCTCTCTTCCTCCCCCAGAGAGAGACCCACTGTAAATCTGGCAGGAAGGGCAGGCAGGTTGCAGTTCTCAGGACCACGTGATTCTGTGTTTGCTAGCAGGGCTGAAAAAGACAGCCTACAGGGCAGTTCATTATGACTAATCTTAACCCAACAAGCCTTTGTTTATACCCTTAAATTAAATTAACCCTAGAATTCCAAAACTTTAAACTAACACAGCGAAATTATAAATCAAGGAAAAGCAATTAAAAGTTCTCAACTGTCTTCCCCCTAAAGCAGGGTTTGTACTATCTTTTACCCAGACTCTCACACGTACATTTATACACCAGACAATCTGAGTTTTTTTACTTCTGCCAGATATTTACTCAGAGTTTAAACAGTCCACCTGATCCCTGTGGTGCACACGAACCAGATGCCTTCAGGGGGACCTGCAATCAGGGCAGATGGATACAGGGGAGGTTCCAACAAGAGATGTCGGCTCGGACCTCCAGGCCAGCACACAGCGGCCCTCTTGTGCCAGCACTTTCCAGTTCCTGTCCTGCGCCTACACACACACACACACACACACACACACACACACACACACCCTTCCCCGCCCTCCCACTGCTTGAATTCCTAAAAATTTTTCGAAAAACATTGCAGGGGAGTACAGACAGAACATGAAGCAGATTGACTCATTCTAATGATAGAGGCAATGAGACCATGATAACACAGAATAACAAAGACACTGACAATCAAATGAGGATCGCCGGGCACCGTTGTGCACCAGGATCTGATCTCATAAATAGCGCTGCGTCCAGCCTGCCAGAGACCCTAGATGGATACCCACAGAACCAGAAATAAGTTTCTTACTGGTAAGAACCAGATCCAGGCGGCTCAGATCAGAGTCAATCAGGAAATTTAGCAAGCAAGGTTTCTGACCTCTACCACTGCCAGGGCTGAGGAACATCTCTCAAAGATCTCCCCCTGGGTCAGAGAGTCCGGGACCCCGATGAGCACCGGTTACAGGACTAGTCAAAGGTTGGTTATCTCACTGGGTCTTTTAAATGTAGTGGAGTGAACACGAGTAATGCAAGTGAACAACCACTGGAGTCCAGACCAAATTAAAATTTAGGAGCCTTTATTAGCCGGCCAGTGACTGCTCTGCCTTTCTCCACGCAGGGAGTCCAGAGAGCAGCCCGACCCTTTGTGTAGGACCACTTTTAAGCACATTTGCCACATCCTGTTTTTGCAGAGCAAACAACCCAAGACAAAACAGTTTTCCCAAGCAATGTCAGAGTCATGCCATTGACGACCATGTTGTTCACAGGGTCATCTTGTTCTTCAGAAAGCTGACAGTGTCCTATGAAAGAAGGCCTATCTGCTGAGAAGGAGCCATGAGACCGCATCTCAAGGCCTGGCCTGATGGCAGCACTGACAACTCTATCTGAGGGATAGTCCATGGTCTCTCTGGAATGGAGCATGCTCAAAAATTCCCATTCTCTAACAATGGGATTCTTTTCTTTACTGACTCTTAGTCTGTTCTTTAGTCCTAAAAAGACTATTCAGTGGAGGGAGGGAAAACACAGTTGTGAAGGGTTCAGGATACTGCAATTCCCACTAGTTGTTCCTGTGCCTCCAGAGCTATGGACAGAATTTGCAGACTGTATTCTCTCCTACAATGTTCCTCCTGTTGACCAGAAAACTACAGACTCTTGGGGCTGAGAGTTCAAGTTCACTACCCCCTGCAGATATTAAATTTCCTATATTTGCAGGAGGTACTTCCATGCATTTGCAACAATAAACTTCTTCTTTAAAAGCTTGATGCCATTCAGTAGGAGTTTTCCTGGAAATGTTTGTTAACTCAAAAGTACTTTAAACTTCACACTAGAATTCTTAGAAGGGAGATTTATAAAACCGATACTGGAATTTCCCATCAGAACTAAAATAAAGGAAATATGAACCACCATCTCCAACCAATGGTTTGGAATAAAGAGGCTGGAGTTAAAATGCCTGGGTTTGAGCTCCAGCTGCTCAATCTTGCACACGTTTCTTACTCTCTCTAATCTCACTAAGCCTCAGATTATTCACGTGAGAGATGAGGATGAGAGTAGTATCCATCTCAAAGAGTTTTTGTCAAAATTAAATTAAATAAGGTGCTTAGTATAATGCCAGTACACATTTCCCACTCTATAAACTCATTAATCAGAAAATATGTATGTGCTCCTTTTTTTAGGTCGTTTTTACTATTTACTCCATCATTTTCCTGTCATTTTCCAAGAATGGAATTAGATTAATCTTCTCTACTACTTTTTTTACAATTTTACATCTTTTATCTCCATTTTTCTCTTCTTGCTTCCTTTGTTTTTCTTTCCCCTGACTTCTTGATTCCTTTATTCTTGCCATCTCTTCTCATGTAAGCATTAGGACTTTGATTATAGTTTGACTATAACCTGTCGGGACTGGTTATAATGTGTCTCATTTCCCTGTTTTCTAATAAGTTTGCAATGTTCATTATCTTCTCTGGAATTCAAGAATAATCTGGGAGTGAATTCTTTAAATTCCATGTAGTTGAGGTTCTTCGTGATCATCTTTTAATTTTTGAATTACTCTCTTTGTTTAAAAATTCATAACTTTTAATATAGAGTCATCCTTGCAAAAAAAAGATTTTTTGTTAATGGTTAAAAATTCATCATCTAAGGAAAGTTTTTACCTATTTTTTTTCATACAGTTTTAATAAATCTTTACAATAGGAGGTGAGAAGGCTAAAAAGGGCTAATTCCTATGTAACCCTGATATTTAGGGGCTAGTGATCTGAATCCATACCAGCAAACTCAGTGTACATTCTTGATAACCTATGATTAAGTCACTACCTCCTTCCCAGATACTAGTCTTGCAGAAACTGTTACTGTGAACAGTGCACTGCCCTGGAGGGAGGGTTATTAACGCTGGTGCCAGGCCAGACCATCAGATATGGCCTGGAGACCTCCAACACCTGGGGGGAGGGGGGTTCTTGCAAGGCCAGTGAAAAGGACTGGCAGCATAATCCCTATTTGCAGGACAAAGGCCACAGGGAGATTTAAAGGAAGGCCCCATGCATGTTTCTCCACTCAGACTTGGAAGGCTGTTCTCCTAGTCCACCGGTGTATAAAGAGTGTCCCTCCTCTTCTTTGAAGCATCCTTGGTTTTCTCTGGTCTTCTGCAACAGCTGTTCCCTGATTGGGAAACCAACCGTGCTTGGCTTTTTGTGGCCTCCAGTGAGGGGACAGGGCTTGGGGCTCCAAAGGCATGCCCTGCTGATTTTAGCAGAACTGAACGGGGGGACTCCTGGCACTCCCAGACTTCAGCCTGGGACCCAGCTGGCATTTAGAGAAAGTGCGCAGACACTTCTGGACCTATCGACAGAATCAATAACATAGGGACCCCAGTCAGTCAGACCCACTCCAAATGAGTGGAAGGGAGAGCTTGATCACCTCCCCGGAAGTCATAGGACTTTATTAAATTGGTTAGGAATTTAAATTGGGTGGACATCCGAGTGAATGTCTGGTGAAAGTGTGTGAGTGTGCAGAGAGAGGGCCTGCCCTCTCCTATCCTTTGTGGGGCTCCATGACCTTGGTTACACAGTCCGAATGGGCTTCAATCTACAGTTCCACAATTTGTTAGATGACATAACGGTGACTCACCCCCACGTGGAGGTGACCAGGCCCAGGATTTTTACAGATGCACCTCAGCTAAGACAAATCTAAGTTCCCAAGGGATGCAGCTAGGCGGTCATCTGAGTGATGATCTGTGATAACAGGTCACCCTTGTCTGTCTCTCACCACTGATCATCACGGGATTGGGCCAAAGTAAACCTACTGTTCTCAATTGCATGTTGAAAATTTTTTAAAAGATTTCAATGGAAACTATCATATTAAATTGAACCCCAAAACACTGAGGAAATTCTGGCCCTCGGAAGGCTCCTTAGATAAAGGACTGGTCAGAGCGGTCTGGAATGTAATCACCAAAGACCCTGGACACTCAGATCAGTTTCCCTACAGAGGAAACTGCTCAAACCTTGCCAGTTTGGGTCCGCTTCTGGGTGTGTAACAAGGAACAGAGTAAGGTTTCTTCAGTGGCAAGAGTGCAAAGTCAGGCAGGGCAGGAACAGGCTAAGGAGAGGCAGGCAGGGCAGGCGCAAGCTAAGGAAAAGCTGGCAGGAGAGGAGAAAGCAGAAGAGAAGCAGGCAGGAGAAAAGAAACAGGTCTCTCAGAAGAGAACCCAACCCCCTATTCTGCCATGACCCCCTGAGGAAGTCCTGCCAGTTTTACCACCAACATATGTGCCATAGGCATTACCAAGTGCTCCCCCGGCTGGTCTGGAAGGTCCAAAAAGTCTAGAAACACCACCCCCCCTCCATCTCTCCTCAACCGGGCTCTTCAGAGCCAACTGGGCGGCGCTTGCGTTCAGCCAATCAAGGGCCCAAACAACAACCAGGACATCAGATGCCTCTCAGGGAGATTCGTGGTGCCCAAGTGCTTGGTGAAGATGGGACCTTGCAGGAGGGAAGGCCGGTCTATTATTATCAGCCTTTACCACAAGTGACATCCTGAATTGGAAACATCACACCCAGCTTATTCTGAAAACACCTCAGGCCATGGTAGACCTCCTAAAAACGATGTGCCACACCCAGAAGCCCTTTTGGGTGGATTGTAAGCAACTCCTTTTCACGTTCTTTAACGCTGAGGAGCGCATGAGAATAGTATCAGAGGCTCGGAAGTGGCTCCAGACCCAGGCCCCGGCAGGAATATTAGATACAGACAGACAGGCCAGGGAGGCCTTCCCAGATGAGGAGCCTGATTGGAACCTGAACTCAGAAGGGCCAGGCCAGAAAGATATTGGCTGGCCTTCTTCCAGGACAGTGGTTCTCAACCTTCCTAAGGCCGTGACCCTTGCATACAGTTCCTCATGTGGTGGTGACCCCCAACCATGAAATTTTGCTATTGTTATGCATCGTGATGTAAATATCTGCATTTTCCGATGGTCTTAGGCGACCCCTGTGAAAGGGTCGTTTGACTCCCAAAGGGGTCGCGACCCACAGGTTGAGAACCACTGCTCCAGGAGGTCAGCGCTAGAGCCAAGAAGCCTACCAATATGGCTAAAATCTATGAAGTTTTCCAGAAGCCTGACGAAAGTCCAGCAGCTTTTTATGAGAGGCTATGTGAGGCAAACGGAATCTACATCCCTTTAACCCCGAGGCCCTGGGAAATCACACCTCGGTACATGCCGCTTTTGTAGGCCAAGCCCAGCCTGATAGCAGGAGAAAATTACAGAAGCTGGAAGGGTTTGCAGGACAAAATGCCACCGAACTGCTGGAGATAGCCAACGAGGTTTTCATCCACCGAGACATTGTGGCAGAGGGAGGAAGAAAAGAAAATACAAAGAAGGGCCAATATAATAGCAGCAGCTTTTAGAGGCTTAAGCTTCCAGACAGATCAGAGAGGGAAGCAAGAATACAGATCAGGGGGAAAGGGAAGAGCGAGCCTGAGACCAGATCAGTGGGCCTATTGTAAGGAGACAGGACACTGGAAGAATGCATGTCCCACACGACAAAGTAAGGAAAGTGGACCCCCTTCCCACTCATTCTCTGTCAGTCAGAGACATTGGAAGCCGGCCTTATTGGGCCAGCAATGGCTGATTCCGACTGGGACAGACTGGACTCTTTTCTACAGAGAGTGCCTGGGAAAGCACATGGGCATTCTTTTGTGTGTGTGTGTGTGTGTGTGTGTGTGTGTGTTACATGTATACATATCTCCCCATTGTCCCCCCCTCCCTCCCAGGCATACCCCAGCCCCCCAGTGTCTATGTTCGTTGGTTATGCTTATATGCATAGATACAAGTCCTTTGGTTGATCTCTTATCTACCCCACCTCTCCTTAATCTTCCTGCTATAATTTCGCAGTCTGTTTGATGCTTTACTGCCTCTGTATCTATCCTTTTGTTCATCAGTTTATAATGTTCTTTATTATCCACCAATGAGTGAGATCATGTGGTGCTTCTCCTTCATTGGCTGGCTTGTTTCACTGAGCATAAGGCTCTCCAGTTCCATCCGGGTTGCTGCAAATGGTAAGAGTTCCTTCTTTTTAATGGCAGCATAGTATTCCACTGTGTAGATGTACCATAGTTTTCTGATCCACTCATCTGCTGTTTCCAAATTGCAGCTATTGTGAATTGTGCTGCTATGAACATAGGGGTGCATAAATCCTTTCTGATTGCTGTTTGTAATTTCTTAGGATAAATTCCTAAGAGTGGGATTGCTGGGTCAAATGGGAGATCCATTTTTAGTTTTTTAAGAAAACTCCATACTGTTCTCCACAGTGGCTGCACCAATCTGCATTCCCATCAACAGTGCACAAGGGTTCCTTTTTCTCTGCATCCTCGCCAGCACTTGTCCTTTGTTGATTTGTTGATGATTGGCACATGGGCATTCTTTAATTAGTGTCAGCTGAACCCAGTGGCTTTGGCAAAGCCACACCCTGGGAACATGCTTTGCCAAAAAGGCCAGAGTGATATCATCTTGACCTTCATTTCAGCCCAGGTGTCAGGTAGTGGGTTTTGATATGTAAATCCAGTCAAACACCAGGAATGCTTGGGCCTACTCAAGAATGCAAATAACCTCCTTTGTCTTGACTTTTGGTGAAACTTCCTTGTATCTGAGGGTATAAAATAAATACGCTGCATGGGCTCTGGGTCACTGTCCCTCCCTCAGAAGAGGACAGTAGTCCACCCGGTTCCCAGCTTTTTCCTCCCATTTTGTGTCTTGTCTCTTTCATATTTCCTCAATCCCCAGCCCCTCTACTTGAAGAACCAGATCATCTCTCTTTCCGTTCTGGGTGTGGAAAAGAGAGACCCCGTCCTATGGGCAGAATGAAAACTGGGGGCCAGACTATGGACTTTATGGCTGATACAGGAGTTGAGCACTCAATAGTCACACAGAAAACAGGGCCTCTCTCGGGAAAAGAGGTCGCCATTGTTGGAGTAAGGATAAGTGTGTCAACATCTACACTGACCTGCGCTTTGCCTTTGCTACCCTGCATATCCATGGGGCCATATATAAGGAAAGGGGGCTCTTAAAGGCCGAAAGAAAAGGAATAAAAAATCAGAATGAGATTTGAAAGTGACTAGAAGCAGTCTGGGAGCCAAGGAAATAGCCGTCATCCATTGCCAAGGTCACCAGAAAGGGAGAGACTCGGTATCACAAGGAAACCAAAACGCTGACACCCCAGCCACGATGGCTGCTAAAGAACAAGTGGCACCATCACGGATCATGTTGGCCCCCGAATTACCTGAACCTCCAAAGTACACTCCTCAGGGAGAGGAATGGGCCCAGCAAGAAAGGGCAAGAGAACGAAGGAAGACTGACGGATACTCCCAGATCATAGGGTCTGTGTCCCAGAACAATTAGCCCATAAGGTAGTCTTCCAGCTGCATGAGCTCACTCATTGAGGGAAGACTGCCCTAGAAGCTTTGTTTGGCAGCTACTCCCTAACTGCCTGTCTTCCGTCCTTGTGTGCCTCAGTCTCTCAGCGTTGCCTCCTCTGTGCTCAGAACGATGCCCAACAGGGTCCTGTGGGACCGATAGGAGTTCAGCACTGCGGGCAAGCTCCTTTTGAGGACTGAGAAGTAGATTTTACAGAAGTAGGGCCTAGCAGAGGAAATAAATACCTGCTAGTTTTTTGTTTGTTTGTTTGTTTGTTTTTGTTTTTTTAATTTTTTTTTAAATACTACATTTTATTGATTTTTTACAGAGAGGAAGGGAGAGAGATAGAAAGTCAGAAACATCGATGAGAGAGAGACATCGATCAGCCACCTCCTGCACGCCCCACAGTGGAGATGTGCCCGTAAGCAAGGTACATGCCCCCAACCGGAATCGAACCTGGGACCTTTCAGTCCACAAGATGACGCTCTATCGACTGAGCCAAACCGGTCTCGGCTACCTGCTAGTTTTTGTGTGCACCTTTTCAGGCTGGGTCCAGGCATATGTCACTTGCATGGAAAAGGCGAGAGAAGTCACTAAGGGATTGCTGAAGGATATAATTCCACAGTATGGAAAGCCTCTGACCCTAGGGTCCGATTAATGGCCCGGCCTTCGTAGCAGAAATAGTACAACAGGTAGCTAAGGCTTTAGGAATTAAATGGGACCTACATACAGCCTACAGGTCTCAGAGTTCAGGGAAAGGAGAATGCATGAACCGGACTCTAAAGCAGACTATGGCTAAGCTATGCCAAGAGACAACCTTACCCTGGACAGATATCTTGCCTCTTGTACTCCTGCGGGTACGCTGTGCCCCAAGGGCCAGGGTAGGTTTCTCTCCCTTTGAAATTCTATATGGTAGACCTCCTCCCTTAATTCAGCCAAGGGGAGATTTGGGGGAAATAGGGAACTCTGAAATCCAGAAACAAATACAAGGACTTGGAAAAACTGTCTTTGAGGTACACAGATGGGTTACTGACTGACTACCCATCTCTCTAGGATCCTTATAAACCTGGAGACCAGGTTTGGGTAAAGGACTGGAAAAAGGAGCCCCTCACGCCTACCTGGAAGGGACCCTACCCAGTCATATTAACAACCCCCCTAGCTCTCAAGGTCGCAGGGCTGAATACCTAGATCCACCACTCCTAGATCCACCAAGTTAGAAAGTGCCTTGTTTAATCAGAATGAAGTAATCATAGTTAACAGAGCATGATTAATATTTCTTACAATTATAGCTGGTCCCCAATATCCTATTTCTGCCCCTACCAAAGTCTCTAGGAAGAAAAGTTAAAAGAAACTTTGATGTTTCTTCTAAGTCATATAGTTCAGCCCGCCAAATTAGGACGGAGGACTGTTCAAAAATTCCATGTGTACTGGCTTTCAGGAGCTTGGGGATGGATAATAGAAAGGAGGGCAAAGGTTTTCCAAAAGAAAGGGAAACATCCATTATAAAATCCAAACCAAAGGTAAACTGTCCATTTTACCTTCAGGATGACTAAATAATTAATTATTATTGTAATATCTTGATTCTTATATGTGAAAGTCAAAATTGTGCCTTCCTAAATGTCTATTTTCATATCTCTGAATTGCTCACGAATATACAATGGGTTTTAGACATGATGGTGTTTTTGTTGGTTTTGTTTGTGGTCTTTTTTTAATTTATTGCTGAAATCATTACAGATGTCTTTTCCTCCCATTGGCCTTCACTGCACTACTGTCAGTGTGTCCATGGACACTTATACAGGCATGTAAGTTCTTTGGTTAGTCTGTTCGCACTCCCTTCCCTTTGAAATACCTCAGTCTGTTGCATGCTTCAGTGTCTCTGGGTCTGTTTTGTTTGTCAGTTTATTTTGTTCTGGCATGGTGTTTTTATCTGGCTTAACCAAGACGGTGCCACTCATATTAATAGGCCTCATTCAAGGTAAAAATTATTCTCATGAAGACAAAAGAAGTTTAATGTGTGACTGATCCTAGCCTTCTTATGTCACCTCCAGTTATAAAGAATTTGGTCTTTTTTGCTCAGATTCTTTCTCTTCCTTCCTGTCTGCTCTCTTTTAATGTGAATTTTCTTAGTAAGCCCAGTCTCCAGGGTTTTATCTTCCTGAATTTACAGAATAAGTGCAGTGAGATCTAATTGGAGGGAAGGGATGCTTCAAACAATATTGGACATCATGGCTTGCGGCTTGGTAAGATAGGAAGCAAAGGAGGAAAATGATGGGTCAGGCATCACTATGGTGAAAAACTGAGAGAGAAAATGGGATTTCATAAAACGCTGCTGAATTACAACGCTGTGATTCAAATATAAAACACTCAAATACTTGTCTGGAGGTACAAGCTTAGAGTAGAACAGAGTAAATATCGTATGTAATACAAACGAAGCTGCCTCTCCAACCCCCTTTCTATCCTGCAGCTACATACAATGATGGTGATGGGTCCCCAGAGCGCCAGTAGGACAATTTTGAAATAATTTATTTGAAAAACAAACCACTAAACAGGCGCTAAGCTAGCATCTTTCCATCAAGCACAATGCCCTTCTGTCTCGAACGTACAGATGTTTAAAGAGGGAGAATGTGCATGTTCTCTCTGGCGGGGAGGCGGGGGAGGAGGGCTATGGGAATTTTATTTCAGCTTTCTGTGCATCATTAAGTTACTGGAAAACATGGACACTAAATCATACATGCCAGCCATTTCACGCACTGAGAGCTCTTGTGGAAAGAGAGGCGATCAAATCAGTCCGTTCATTTCATCCTGAGCATTAATGAGTTGGCCGGAGGATCCGTTTAAGAAATGACTCTCTGCTCCTATTAAGCAGAATGATTATATTCTAGTGTTTCTTCCAGAAACATAACACCAAACCCGTCTCTAAAAATGTCTACTAAAAGGATTTAATTGTGTGACAGTGTTTATATTCAAGTCAGAGCGCTTTTTAAAAACAACAAGAATGCCAAAAAGAAAAAGAAAAAAACGGAAGCCATGGCAGTTTGTACCTCTTCAGCTAAAGCAATCATCAAGGCAAACATTTGCTATTTGGGCTGTTGAACAGAGATGTGTGGACAGAAGTTTAATGTCTGAGCAGTCTGTTTCCAGTGCATTAGCCATCACATTACAAACAACAAACAAGATTCTTTCTTGTTTAAAATGTGTCCCACATGCTCAGAATCAATCTTGATCAACAGACTGCAGTATAATATGGCAGTTCAGAGTTGAGAAGATTCTGGATACATTTCAATTAAAAATAAATAAATTCAGAGGACAAAGCGTATGCATTACGCGTCTAACAAGGTTTCCAAAAGACATTTAGGAATCTGGTACGTCAATTCTGAACATAGAGTCTTGTTCTACTTTGTCAAACAGAATGGCTACTCTGAGAACCGTAACATGTGTATTTCTGCCTCTTTTGTGTTATATTCAACAAAGAGTATGCTATTAAAAATGGGAAGGTATCTGAACTTCATCATTTAACACAGAGGTGGGGAACTTTTTTTTCTGCCTAGGGCCATTTGGATATTTATAACATCATTCTCAGGCCATACAAAATTATCAACTTAAAAATTACCCTACTATATTTGGTCAAAAACTTAATTAACTTACCCCTAATACCTTGGCAGGGCGAGACCAAATGATTTCAAGGACCTTAGGGCCGAAACCGGTTTGGCTCAGTGGATAGAGTGTCGGTCTGCGGACTGAGGGGTCCCGGGTTCGATTCCGGTCAAGGGCATATGCCTTGGTTGCGGGCACATCCCCAGTGAGGGGTGTGCAGGAGGTAGCTGATTGATGTCTCGCTCATCAATGTTTCTAGCTCTCTATCTCTCTCCCTTCCTCTCTGTAAAAAAATCAATAAAATATATTTAAAATAAAAGAGGACCTTAGGTATGTGGCCCATGGGCCAGATATTCCCCACCCCTGATTTAGCATAAGGATCAGATTGATTAGCTTCTAAGGTTAGGATGACTGAATTGGAATGAAAGATTTAATTATCAATATGTGTGCACATAAGCTATTTACCATTCATAAAAGACTAACAACTTTCTTTCCTGTCCATGTCTGTAACTAGGCCAAGAGCTATTTAAAAGGAGATATATATGTATGGAATGGGGCAAAGCTAGAATAGAACAGAGAGAACCCAGCCCTGTTGATGTGGCTCTGTTTATTGAGCACTGTCCTATGCACCAATGGGTCACCGGTTTAGGTTGTGGGCTCAATCCCCAATAGGGAGCATGCAGGAGGCAACCAATCAATGTTTCTATCTCTTTCTCCCTCTCCATTCCTCTCTCTGAAATCAATAAAAACACATTTTTTAAAAAGAAAAGAGAGAATCCAGGAAATTCTCTTTTAAAGAGAAGCAGTAGCATCTGAGTTATGAATTCAGTTTATTTGTCAAGTGAACTAGTCTTGAGAAAGTCTAAATAACCTCTAGAGAATATAGACATCTTCTACCAGCTATTTGCCACCTACACAATGCATAAACCAAACAAGGTTAAATAACATAAACAAGTAACCCAGTACCATATGACTACTACAGTCTGTTCCAATCTCTCTCTTTCTCTCTCTCCCCTTATCCCTCTTTTTTGTACTCTCCAATTTTCCCCTTCTCTCTCTCTTTTATATTCTCCAATTTTTATGTGTGGGAGGAAGGCAAGGAGTGAATCAGAACTTTCAAGGAGAATTTCGCCTTGTTATTTTGCTAATTTAATGTTCAGCATCTGGTCCACCTTCTGCTATGCATAGCTACAGTGATCTGACATTGATCATGAAATGCTGATTGAAAAATAATGAAGAGTTGACTTTAGATTGAAATTCTCTGCATGTGAACGAACAACATTCAAGCTTATTAAGACCCGCCGATAACTAACCAAAATGTTGCTTTTAAATTTTAACAGATGGCTGTCTTATCCTGTTTCATGTATCTTTCATAAGCTCACAAAGAGAGCCCATTTGCATTTTCTTTACATCTTAGGAAATAATTGCCATGGTTCTTCCCTTTTATTCCCTTTTGTATTTAAGTTTAATTTTTTATGTCAAAAT